>WBNH01000003.1:545747-577969 GCA_013401255.1 Urocolius indicus | reverse complement strand
CGCCTTGATCCGACACCCTCCCGGTTCACCCCCGTCCCCCGTCCCCGTCCCCCGCCGTACCGAGCCCTCGCTGGGCACGATGCGCGGGGGCTGCGCGGCGGCCGTGGCTGTGCCTTGGCTGGCTCTGCTGGCCCTGGCTCGGCAGAGCCCTGAGAAGCCGTCAGCCAAGCCCATCCTCACCCGCCGGCCTTTCTTGGTAGCCTGGAACGTGCCCACCCAAGACTGCAAACCCCGCTTCCAAGTGTCCCTCGACTTCAGCATCTTCGACCTTCACGCCTCCCCCAACGAGGGTTTCGTGGGGCAGAACCTGACCATCTTCTACAAGGAGCGCCTGGGGCTCTACCCCTACTACAACAGCCAGCACATGCCCGTCAACGGCGGGGTCCCTCAAGGGAGCAGCCTGTCCGAGCACCTCGCCCGTCTCCAGGAGGGCATCAGCAAATACATCCGCTCGCCCACCAAGGAAGGGCTGGCTGTCATCGACTGGGAGGAGTGGCGGCCCATCTGGGCTCGCAACTGGAAGCCCAAAGACATCTACCGGGAGGTGTCACAGCAGCTGGTGCACGAGCGACACTCCAACTGGTCCCGGGAAGAGGTGAACAAGCAGGCGGCGTTCGAGTTCGAGTCGGCAGCCCGGCAGTTCATGGTGAGAACCCTGCGCGTGGCCAAGAGCTTTCGACCCAAGCAGCTCTGGGGCTTCTACCTCTTCCCTGACTGCTACAACCACGACTACAGCAAGAACAAGGAGAGCTACACCGGGCAGTGCCCGGACGTGGAGAAGACGCGTAACGACCAGCTGGCTTGGCTCTGGAAGGAGAGCACGGCCCTTTACCCTTCCATCTACCTCGACATGGTCCTGGCTTCCACCCCCAACAGCCGCAAGTTCGTGCGGGCGCGGGTGATGGAGGCCATGCGCATCTCGCAGCAGCACCACGATGGCTACACCCTGCCCGTCTTCGTCTACACCCGGCCCACCTACATCCGCAGGCTGGATGTGCTCAGCCAGGTAGGGCTGTGCCATCAGGATGCACTTTGCCCAGAACCCGGGGTGCCTGGGCTCCGGGGGGCAGCTGGAGTGGGCTGTCTGCCCATGTCCCACGCTCGCTTCCTTGGAGTGGTGGCTTCTGGAGGCTTGGCGATCGCCCTCGCCGTGCTACCGGCACCTTGTTGTTTTTTCTGTCTCTGCGTGGGGTGGGGAGCAGCACTCTTTGGCATGAAGTTGGCCCTGTGGAGCAGAAGTGGCCAGCCCTGCCTCCTTCCTTCCTTCCAAGGAGGGGAGCACGGTGTGGAGATCGCCAGCTCAGCCCCTCCGTAGGTGGCTGGTGGAGTGCCACAAACTGCCCCCTCCACCATGGGCAAGGAGCCTGGCAGCAGGGCTGGCACCGTTGCCTGGGAGGTGGTACAGGACTCTGGGCAGCCAGAACCTGGGTGTATGTGAGCCCGCAGCCCCTGTGCTGCCGTGGCACCTGGGGAGGATGATGGTGTTGGGGAGCTTTGTTCCCAAGGAGCTGGGACAGCCCCTCTTTCCCTGTGACCTGGAGCAGACATGGAAAGATCTTGCTTCCCTGACCCCACAGGGTGCTTTTGGGGACACACCATGCTGGGGATGTGAGTGTTGTGTCGGGTCTGTGGGCACTAACCGAGCTCTGTCTCCACAGCCAGACCTGATCTCCACCATTGGAGAGAGTGCAGCGCTGGGTGCAGCTGGGGCCATCTTCTGGGGCGATGCAGACTACACCAAAAACCGGGTAGGCTTGGGGTCAGCATGCTTCTGGGGGAGGTGGGTGATGAGTGGGAGGTCCCTTGTCCCCAGAGAAGGGGACTGATGGCTTGGGGCTGAAGTGTTCTCTCTACCTGGGCTATCTCTCTCACATCCCCAACCTGCTCCTGATGCTCCCCTTTCCCCCAGGACACGTGCCAGATCCTCAAGACCTACCTGGAGGAGGACCTGGGCCGCTACATCGTGAACGTGACGACAGCAGCAGAGCTGTGCAGCACCACGCTGTGCCAGGGCCGGGGCCGCTGCCTGCGCCAGGACAGCACCGCCGACGTCTTCCTCCACCTCGACTCCAGCAGCTTCCAGCTGCGGCGCCGGGACGAGGAGCACCCCCAGCACCCCCTTTTCTGGGCCGAGGGGCAGCTCTCCGCCGCTGACACCCTCTTCCTACGGACCCACTTTCGTTGTCACTGCTACCAGGGCTGGCAGGGTAGCGGCTGCCAGGTGCCCGCTGGCCCCCACAGTCGTGCCCCTGGCCCCCTGGCACCGCTGGGACTCGGGGTGATGTTGCTTCTTGCAAGCTGGCACTAACCCCTTCCCCTCCCTGGACTGAGCTGGGCTCCCCTTGCACCCTGTTTTTGTGGTGGTGTAAGGAGCCTGTTGAAGACATCTCTGCCTGAGAGGCAGCTTGGTATGGGGGCTGCCCCTCTGTGTGGGGAGAGCCGGGAGGTTGCCAGAGCTCTGCCCATCCTGCTGCAGGGCAGGTCCCCCCCCGTGCGGGGATGGAGCTGAGGGGTAGTGAAGGGGTGGTGGGGGGGAGTTGGGGGGGTTCCTCTCCTGTTGTAAGGAGAGGGATGGGGGCAAGGGGGGCATGGGGGCAGGGAATGGGTGCTGTGTGGTGCTGAGCCCCTGTGCGCTGCCCCACACCAAAGTGCTTTACCTCGAATAAAGCTGGGTGGAGTGTGTGTGGGCTGTGGGCTCATTCTGGGGGAGTCACCCCTGCTCCCACGTGTAGCCTCCCGTGGAGGGGGGGGCGAGGGGGCGCGAAACAGCGGTGGAGGTAGGTGTGGGGAAGGGGATGCGTGTGTGGGAGCTTCCCGCGGGGAGAAAAAGGGGATGAAGGGGGCAGCCCCGGCTGGGCCACCCACGTGGAAGCGGCCGTGAGACCGCCCCGCGCTCCGCCTTCCCCCCCCACGCGTGGGCACAGCCCCTGGGACACGGCTCCGCCCCACGCAGCGCGATCCGCGGCCACGGCAGGATCCGGCCCGGGGGTGGGTACAGCGCTGCCGGGGCCCCAGATACCCCTGTGCCCGCTCCCCAGTGCGTCCTGGCCCCGGGTCCTGGCAGCCGCTCCCTGCGCTGGCCAGTCCTGGCGGTGCCCGTGGGCACGGCTCGGCTCGGCACGGCAAGGCACGGCACGGCTTGGCACGGCACGGCAAGGCACGGCACGGCACGGCTCGGCACGGCTGTGCGCGGCACGGCACGGCACGGCACGGCAAGGCACGGCACGGCACGGCTGTGCGCGGCACGGCAAGGCACGGCACGGCACGGCACGGCTGTGCGCGGCACGGCACGGCCACCTTCCAGCCGGCACCCCACGGCTGCTGCGCCTGCTCCCACACCGTGCCCTCCTTCCCGTGGCTGCTGTCCCATGCGTGAGTGTCCCCAAACCCTGCGCTCTTGTTCCCGCGGGTGAGTGTCCCCAAACCGTGCCCTCCCTCCTATGGCTCCTGTCCCCAAACCGTGCGCTTCTGTCCCACGAGTGTCCCCAAACCGTGTGCTCCTGTTCCCGAGGGTGAGTGTCCCCAAACTGTGCTAAACTGTGCCCTCCCTCCTATGGCTCCTGTCCCCAAGCCGTGCGCTCCTGTCCCCCCGGGTGAGTGTCCCCAATCCGTGCCCTCCCTCCTATGGCTCCTGTCCCCAATCCGTGCGCTCTTGTCCCACGAGTGTCCCCAAGCCGTGCAGTCGTGTCCTGCGAGTGTCCCAAAACTGTGCCCTCCCTCCTATGGCTCCTGTCCCCAAGCCGTGCGCTTCTGTCCCCGGGGGGGCGTGTCCCCAAGCTGTGCCCTCCCTGCTACGGCTCCTGTCCCCGCAGCGTGCGCTTCTGTCCCCGGGGGGGCGTGTCCCCAAGCTGTGCCCTCCCTGCTACGGCTCCTGTCCCCGCAGCGTGCGCTTCTGTCCCCGGGGGGGCGTGTCCCCAAGCTGTGCCCTCCCTGCTACGGCTCCTGTCCCCGCAGCGTGCGCTTCTGTCCCCGGGGGGGCGTGTCCCCAAGCTGTGCCCTCCCTGCTACGGCTCCTGTCCCCGCAGCGTGCGCTTCTGTCCCCGGGGGGGCGTGTCCCCAAGCTGTGCCCTCCCTGCTACGGCTCCTGTCCCCAATCCGTGCGCTCTTGTCCCACGAGTGTCCCCCAGCCGTGCGCTCCTGTCCCCGCGGGTGCCTGTTTCCAGGCAGTGCCCTCCCGCACCACCGCATTCCTCTCCGGCTGTGTCGTGCCCGATGCTGCGAGCTTCCTCCCAGCAGTGCCCTCCTGTCCTGCCGTCTCACAGCCGAGGCTCAGCGCTTCCCCAGCCACCCCACACACCCCCAGCCCCCGTCTCGCGTCCTGGCCACGCGTGTTTGTCTCTCCAGCGCAGCCCATCACCGGCTGTTGACTCTGCGCATTCCTCTGTCCCCTGGCCTGTGGCCAGCGAGCTGGCACATTGCTCCCGGGCTCCCGGGCTGCTGATAGCTTTGGGGATTTGAGATGGAGAGGTGGCCCTGGGCGACTGGCACCTCCTGGGGACAGGGGTGTGGATTAATGCCGGCCCTGGCTTGGGCTGGGAAGAAAAGGGTAGAAGTCTGCACAGGTCTCAGCTGCTCTTGGCTCTTCCCAGGCAGCTCGAGGACCCATCCTGCATCTTACAGCACCATGGCATCAAGGTGGTCTTGCTTGGTCCTCCTGCTGCTCCTGCCTGCCGTGACCCACGCCGGGGGGCCTGGCCCTGTCTTCGGCAAGCGGCCTTTCATCACCGTGTGGAACATCCCCAGCGAGCGCTGTGCCCAGTGGTACGGCGTTTCCCTCAGACTGGATGTCTTCGACATTGTGGCCAATAGCCATGAGTCCTTCAAGGGGCAAGACATCACCCTCTTCTACCTGCAGCAGCTGGGGCTTGTCCCTTACTACACGTTGCAGGGGGTGCCAGTGAACGGAGGGCTCCCCCAAAACACCAGCCTGACAGCCCACCTCCAGCAGGCCATCAAGGACATCAACGTCACCCTGAGCAGCCCTGACTATAGCGGGCTGGCCGTCATCGACTGGGAGAGCTGGCGCCCGGTCTGGGCCCGCAACTGGGCCTCCATGAGCATCTACTGGGAGAAATCGAAGGAGCTGGTGCGGCAGCAGCACCCCAAGTGGCCCAGCCAGTGGGTGGAGGAGGTGGCCAAGCAGCAGTTTGAGAAGGGTGCCCGTGACTTCATGCAGAAGACCCTGGAGCTGGGTAAGATCCTCCGGCCCGACGGCTACTGGGGTTTCTACGGCTTCCCCGACTGCTACAACGATGAGTTCAGCCACCTGCCCTACACCGGGCTGTGCCCCGAAGTGGAGAAGCAGAGGAACAAGGAGCTGGGGTGGCTCTGGAAGAGCAGCCGGGCACTCTACCCCAGCATCTACGTACCCTCGCTCTTGAACGGCACCGACAAGGTGCTCCCCTACGTGCGCTACCGCGTGGCCGAGGCTTTCGCCGTCCAGCGCGGCGTCCTCAGCGACGAAATCCCCGTCCTGCCCTACTCCCGGATCTCCTTTGATCTCGGCGTCGACTTCTTCTCCCAGGTGATGGGCACGTGGGGACGCTGGGCACCTCTGGGGCTGATGGGTTGGTGCCAGGGTGGGTCTTTAGCTGTGCTAGGGCTTTGGGCACCTCTGACTTCTCCTCTTCCCTTGGGTGCAGGAAGACCTGGTAAACACCATCGGGGAGAGCGCGGCTCAGGGTGCCGCCGGCATCATCTTCTGGGGCAGCCTGGAGTATGCCAGCTCAAAGGTGAGTGTGGTGGGTGGCACCATGTCACTGCCCATGGGACCCCCCCCCCCCTCCACTTTCCCAGGCTGTGACACCACTTACCCTCGCAGGAGATGTGCCTGAAGCTGAAGGACTACGTGGAAGGGCCGCTGGGTCACTATATCATCAATGTGACAGCCAGCGCGGACCTGTGCAGCCGCAGCCTGTGCTCCGGCCGGGGCCGCTGCGTGCGCCAGGACAAGCGGGAGGCCTTCCTCCACCTCCACCCTGCCCGCTTCGCCATCGACCTGAGGGCTGACAAGCCCTGGGTGATGGCCCAGAGCCTTGAGTCTGCCGATGACATCTCCCAGCTGGCTGAGGAGTTCAGATGCCAGTGCTATGACACGTGGCAGGGACCCCGCTGTGCCACCAAAGGCTCCGCCAAGTGACCTCCCCTCTCCCACACCAGGGACACCGAAAGGGGCAGGGTGACAACACCCAGCTGCTAATAAAACCCTTAGGCAAGCATCTCCTTGTCTTCTGCCACAGCACTTTTTGGGGTGATGCTGGTGGTGGCTTGGGACGCTGCCAAGGGCTGTGCATTGGGCCAGGGGGGTCTGGGAACATCACACCTTAGAAACACCAGAAAAAAGGAACAAAACATGTGGGAAAAGATATAGAAAGGAGAATAATTGGGGAAGAGGATGAGAAAGGGGAAAGGGTGAGGAGTGCTCAGTGTGCAGAGGTGGTAGAGGTGAAGAAATGTGCCTTTGGGGCTGTGGCCAGAGCCACTGCTCCCCAGGCATGCAGAGCTAGTGTGTGAATCCAGTGTCCCACTTGGGTTTTCTCCTGGACTTTATGAAAACCAGTTCAGGCCTGGAATGATAAGACTTATCCTTGATCCCTGTAAGCCAGGCTACTGACTCCTTGTGTTTAAGTGGAGCTTTTTGTGTTCCAGTTTATGTCCATCACCCCTCGTCCTGTCATTGGACACTATAGGAAAGAAGTGTCTCCCCATCGCCCTGACACCCACTCGTTAGATACTTGTGTTAATGTGGTCCCCCCCACTTAGACTTCTCCAGGATAAACAGCCCCAGGTCTTTCAGCCTTTTCTCATAAGAAAGATGTTCCAATCCTCTGATCATCTTGGTAGTCGTGTGCTGGGCTCTCCCTAGAAGTGAGAAGCATGAAGCAGTATCTAAATGCTTCAGTTAAACTTTCTTTGCTAAACTGAGCCTCAGTAAATGCTCTTATTAGAGTTTCTTCCTTCAGCTATTGAGCAATGGGAGGTCTCCTCCTGGCAAAAGTTGGGCCATGGAAACGTGGCCCAGCTGTGTCACTTGGAGAGTCCCAGATGAACCCTTGCTCTCTTGTCATGGCCTTGGGAGGATGTGTCTGCAGAAGAGAGGACCTCTCATTCATACATGTCATGGGGAAGAGCCTCTCTGGTGCATGCACCATGCAGCCCTCGTCCTGGGTTTTACTTTCTAAAGCTGGGCATTGCTCAGAAATGGTTCATCTGGTGACAGCACAGTTGCTTTTGCTTGGTGTTTGGGTAGTGAAACAGGAATCACCCTGGGGTTGTGCTGTGAAAAGAGGACAGGGACATTGGAAAAGGTTTATTGTGCCAATGGTTTATTGCTATCACTATTAAGCTCTATTAGCACTATTAATTACACACAGTTGGCTTGCTGCTCTCTCTAGGCTGTGTTGGGCTGAGGTCCATCTTCAGTGGGGTCAGCTGCAGGTGGGGCAGCGGAGTGGCCTCAGCATAGCTGGGGCTGCTCCTCCCAGCACAGGCCCTGCAAATTGTGAGAGAGCTTGGGCAACATGCTAAATGCCATCCCAGGCTGGGCTGTCGGGTTGTGTCAGAAAGAAGAGGCCTTGAGAGGTGAGACTCTGGCTGCCTGCTGCCCTGGAGAGCTCTGTAAGTGTGGGAGCAGCTGCCTGTGGGGCTGGGGAGGTGCTGTTGGGGATGGGAAGTGCTTCATCGTCGCATTGCTGGGTGGGTGCACCCACCCCAGGTGAGGATGTCCCCTGCAAGCTGAGCAGCTGGGCTGCTGCAAGGGTAGCTTTCACTCATCTCTGATGCATTTGTGGCTCTCTGGTTGAAGTTAGCTCTCCTCTTACACCTTCCCAGCAGGTAGGGATGCTGTCTGGTAAAGCTGGGGTTATAGTAGTAGAGTATCTGAAAAAAGCAAAGGAGACGAGTTAGTTGGAAAAGCCCAAGCTCTGAGAACTCTGCATTGCAAAAGGTGAGTGTGGGGATGGAAAAGGACTCTGAGGGAGGTTTGAAACCTACATCTCCAGCTAAACTGTTCAGCGATGGTTGTGTCCAGGCATTGCCACCCTGGGGTTTGTGCTGCTTGTGAGCAGGGCAGTGTAGGAGTTTCCAAAGCTTTAAGAAGAGCTTTTGAAAGCCAGATACTGTGACTTTTGAGGCACCTCGGTGTGGATGTGAGCAGGGAGTTGATGCTGAGGGCCTTAGGTGCGTTTTCTCAGCATTCAGCAGGTGCCACAGGAAAGTTTCAGACTGAGTACAGCAAAGCCATGATGAGAAATCATTCTACACTGAGTCTGTCTTTCCATCACATGGGTTCAAACTCCAGAAAGACCAGCTCAAACCTTCCTGAAAATGACCTGAGGGGGAAAATGAAAACCAGCCCACTTACTACCAGACTCATCTCCTCTATTGCAAGATCCTATTTTGGTCTCTTACCCCAAGACTCTTGTGAGTGTCAGTCAATATGCAGAGCAGCTACTGTACCTGTCTCTGAGTATAAGCTGGTGCTGCTTCTGCCAGACATTCGGGCAGGGAGGCAGACCCTGGGAAATCCTGATGGATTTTGGTGAACCCATGAGTGTTCAGCTGTTGAACAAAACTCTTCCAGGTCCACACAGGGAAAACTTGCAGAGGTCCTTTCCTGTCCAGCACCTCCTTCTTGAAGAGTTCTTTCTTGATGGCCACATATTTTCTTCTCTGACTCCACCAAACAGACTGAAACTGTCTGCTTTCCAACATCCTCCAGAGTTTCTGTAGAAAGCAGCCTTTTCTGGCCTCATGTCCACCACTGAGCAGTTGGACGCTCCACTCCTCCTTTCTTGCTCCTATGGCCCCATCAGCGTGGGCTCTTTCCCCCTGTTCTGAAGGGTAGGGAGAAGTCATGGCTGCTGATTGCCACAAATTGCTGATTGCTGGTTCTGAAGGAACCAGCTCCCTTGGAATTTCTTTTGCCCCAGCCAGAGCAGAGTTTGGTCTGTTGCTGGCTGGTGCCTTGGACAGCCAGGACTCATTCTGCCCATCGCCATGGCGACTGTTGTGCCTCACTGACATTAGTGCGTGACATCACAGTGATATTTGACAACAAGGCCCTGGCTGAATGGCGCAGCCAGGGGAAAAGTTGCTGCAGAGCACGTGCTGCTTGTCCTTGCCTGAGGCAGCAGTAGTGGGACCCCAGAGCTCAGCAGCCAGTGATGCTGTGTGGGTGGCTGCAGGCGCTGAGAGGAGTGGGGCCGCTGCAGGGAGAGGGATGGCTGCAGCCTTGAGCATCCCAGGGCCCCATCTGGGGAGCTTTCCTGCTGGGTGACCGCTGCAGAAACGTCTTTACAGCCACTGTAACGTCCTTTGTTGCCACTGAATGCTGACTGTGAGGAAATGGCACTCAAGCTGTTAAAGCCTTCTGTAGTTTGCCTGCTCTTAAATGCAAAGAGTAGCAGGAAGAAGCCTCTGCCCGCAACAGGAGGAGGTAGCTCCAGTCACAGGGAAAACCTTGGGGAAAAGGAGGAGAATTCCTCCAATCCTGCACCTTTTCTAGTGGCATCGTGATACAGAGCTAGGGCAGCTATTTCTGAAGAGCAGAATGAAAGAGGGGAATCTGCTCATCAGTGACTTGCCATTTCTTTTCTCTCCTGGGAACGAGGTGGTTCCTGTAGTGAAATCCAGACACTTTCAGCCTAACAGTGGGGAGAGCTTGTGTAGGTGACACGCATCAGTTTTGGCAACAAAACCCCATGACCACAAAAGCATTTCCAAACATCCATCTCAAAATTCTAGGGCTCAGATGTCTTTCAAAAAGCAGGTTCTACCACCACTGTCCTGGCTAGAACAGCTTAGGCTTGTGAGCAGCCCCAGCACCCATACAGACCCCAATGATAACCAGCATTTGATTTCTGGTGACTTCTTCGTTTCCATTTGTGACACTGAGTAAGGCTCTGACAAGGTACCAATGGACACACCATCAGGCCTTTGGATTCCCCAGTCACAGCTGTCAGAAACATGTAGTGGGTTATTACCAAGCTCTTTGCCAAGCTGGCAGCCCCTGAAAAATTAGTCACAATTGGATTTTGTCCCAGAATGAATTGTTTAATCTAATTCTAAGAGATAGTCTTGTAAATGTTGGGTGTAAATGTTGGAAACAATATTATCTTGGTGTTATGTGGAGTGTGATTTGGCTTAATGAAAATGCTCCTCCCAAGCTGCAGAGAATCTGGTATTTGCCAAGTATTAAATACTGAAATTGAAAGCAAACTCACCTGGCTACTGGCAAAAAGAAAATGACTATCAATTTCAAATCCTGTTTGTGCCTGGAAAGTATTAGAGCTGTGTGCTTGTAGCTTGTAATACGCTTCAAGTGTTCAGCTTCTGAGTATCTGGTGCATAGTTATGGGCTGATTTTGGGTTCTGCTGGGCATAGAAGTTTATATTATCTCAACCCATTAACTGAACTAAGCATGGAAATGGGCACCAGGAAGGAGATGCTTCCTCTGGAGCTGCAGAAGGGTCTAACACTGCCAGAAGCTGCATAAGCACCCTACGAAATCCTGCCTCTAGGTGCTGGCTTGTGGCTTGTCTTAAAAGTGAGGCTGGAAACCTGGACCATCTCTTCCTCTTGTTGTTGAAATAGTGCAAACTTTGGCATGAGTACAACTTGTCACCTTAGAATAGTAATTGTGTGCAAGAGGATTTGCTTTATCCCTTCTACTTACTGTAGCTATTCTTCAGTCCCTGCTTCTTACAATACACCTTAAAGACACCCAAGACACTGGATTTCATGTAATTTAGCTTGTCATACCCTAGACTCCAAGGAATAGTGACTAGAAAGAAACTGCACATCATGCCAACAGACAACTTAAAAGCTTTGAACATCTTCTGGGTCGGAGTTTTCAGGTCTTAAAACTACACTATGCCTTGTAAATGTGTAGTGCTCTGTACATCCATCTGCAGCACCAGAGCCCACGCTCAGGGGGGAGCACTGCTGGAGAGGAGCCAGAGAGAGAGGTGTCGCAGCAATCCCACAGCAGCCCCAAGCCTTTGTGTGGCTCACAGTTCTGACTGCTCCATGTCTCAGGTGGAGTATGCTCACGCTGCCAGCTCCTGTTTTCTGTGCTTGGGATGACCAAGAAATCTGCTGTGCTGAGAGCTTGCTTGTTACAGGGTTCACACAAAAACTGATTTCTAGGTATTTTTCCATGTGCTGCTTGAAGAAATATGGGCAGTCTGCCACTGAAAACTTACATTGCCTAGATTTTCGTTTCGACAAGTGTTTTTTTGTCTAGGCAGCCTAAGGCACACATGACCTCCAAAAAGAATTTATCATAAGTACTTACAATGGTTAACTAACCCAAACAGAAACAGCTGAACTGCTGATGACTCTGAAATGAGATTCTTTTCCGATCTAGGATGAAGATGCTAATAGTGTGAAAGCCTGTAAGTGCTTTGATATGAGTAGGACATGAAGTAGTTTAGCTGAACGGCGAGGTGTAGATTACTTCTTGCATGTAACAGATGGAAACAAAACCCACCCAAACAACCCACAGGCTTTTCAGATACAAGTTGGAAATTAGAAGCCTGTTAATTAGATAATAGGAAAAGTTATTGTCTGCCTTGTACAGTGAATAAAAAGGTCAAAATTAGTAAAGACAGAAATTTGCCACGTTGTTGAAAGTTAGTTTAGCCAGACACTGAGATCCTGTTGTCAGTTTTGTCCTTGCATTAACAGCCCATGCCTATGGTTAGACGACCAAGAGGGTGACTGCATTTTGAGACCTCAGGAGTTGTTTTAGGACCTCACTGGTTATCATTTCCCATTGCACTTCACTGCCTCCAAAGCTTTGGACAGAAGTCATGAAACCAAAATCAGAAGGATGAGAAGCAGGTTCTTGCAGACTGCTTCTCCTGCATTCCTTGCAGCTGGGTGCTTCTCCTGTGGCCTCTGGACTCGATGTACAAGTACAAAGGTCTTTTGGAAGAAGCAGGTCAAGCAATAACTGCGTGGCTTGAAATGAAATAGATGGCACGTGGGTCTTTAAAATGCATTTGATTGCATTTACATTGCAGCGGAGGCTTATGGTGCTCCAGTGCTGATTACCAGGAGCTCAGCTTGCTTTGTACACGTGTGAGCACACTGCTGCTAAAGAAAAACAGAGGAGCACTGGGTGCTCCTGCTTTTAGAGGAGATGCTGAAAACCAGTTCCAGCTTGGTGGTGTTAGAAACATCTGAACCAGAGACATGCTTTTGGCTGAGCTTTCTGAACTAAGCAAGCACCTGCTACCTGCATGGAAAGTGGCACAGCCCTAGGGAAGGAGGAGTGAGCAAAAACGTGTTGTTACAACTGCCTTGATGTTGGGCTGCATGAAGTGGCTGCACAGCTTTTGGTGCGTGCAAGGCCAACCTTAATCCAACACAAGTCGAGCATTAACACAAGTTCAGTAGAAGACTTGGCAATTAGAGGGGAGGCCAGGCTCCACCAGAGCATCAGCAGAGGCAGCTGCTCCAGTCAGCACTGAAGTGCAGGGATGTGTGAGCCTGGGAGTGGGTTTTGATTGTGCTGTTTAGCTGCAATTACAGAAAGTCTGCCCAACTACCAGTCAAGCACCATTCTGCTGTATCCAAAGTTTACAGGTGAGCAGCTCACCCAGCCATAGCAGCTAAAAAGATTTGGAGAGAGGTACCTCAGAGAAACATGAAGCCAGGAGGAGGTGACAGCACAAAAACTGCCTCCAAGGACGCTTGGATGTGTGAGCAGCCTGAGGCACTATCCAGAGCAACAGAGATTTCGTTGGCTTTGAGTAAAGCAGACCCTCACAGAGGCCAAGAGCATCAGGGATGTGCACAAGCCTTCCTTGCTTTCCTGTTTAAACTTGCAACTTTTTTTTCACGTGCTAAGTCAAAGTTCACCTCTGATTCCTGTTTCAAAGGTGAAATACCAATCCCTACAGAAATCATTTCCAGAAGCTTGAATGTTAAACCCATTACCTAAACCCCAGCTCAGTCTGTCATCCTTTTGCTCACTCAGGGCAGTGCTGACTTGAACGCAAGATCATCCAGCTACCAGTTACCTAAAATGAAAGCGTCTCTTCCTTATAATAGTCTCTTTGTACTTGGGTTTTGTGTTTGAAAATCCCTGTCTTGTCTTTTCTCTTGCTCAAACGTTTCTAGGAAAGATCTAAAACAAAAGATCTAAGCAATATCTAAAGCATTGTTCCAGTATCACAGACGTTGCTGTTGCACTGGATTTGGCACACCTTGTTTTAGAGCTCTAGCAGGGATATCAGCCTCATTCCTCTGACTCAACAGATTGCAATGTCAGAAGTTACTTGAAAAAAAAAAAAAAACCACTCCAAGTAAACCCTGAAGCATGGTTTGCAGGCTTTCAGCAAAGTGATTAAACATCCAGCACAAACAGCAGACCCTGCTTCAGCTTATATAAGCAAACATGCCTCTGCATCTGGAAGCTTGTCCTACTTTGTTCTGTAATGTGGTTTTTTTTAAATCTGCCAGCGATGGGGCTGGGCACCAGAACAGGACTTTCACCACAAAAATGTGGGTGCAGGAGCAGCTCCTTTCTTTTGAGTCTTACACAGGCAGTGCTGGCAAGGGCTTCCACATCTTCTCCTAGTGAAATGAGTGGATTGTGTTTCTTTCCCTGCAGTCGGGACAGTCAGAGGCAGAACACTCATACTATTTGCAGCACCTTTGCCTCTCTGATTTGGCAGTAACTCCTCTCCTAGTTATTTTCCACCCTGGGATTTTTAAAAACAGGCTAATCAGTGTCCTATGCTGGTATTATGAAGTCAGGAGTGTTATCAACAGCCTGAGGAGGGTCAGACTAAGACCTTGTGTACTGACTCGAGAGAAGATGTATGCTTGGGCTGTGTAAAACACGTTGCAACTAATTTTCCTATGGTTAGGCATAAAACCACATAGTGTTCCAAACACTGCCTTAATCTGCTGAGGCAGACTTAAAGCAAACACCACATATTATAGCCAGACATTTTGCATGATCTGTCCTGCGTTTGACTGTTAGACTTCTCAGGAGGAAAAAATTTGATTTGACAGATTACTGGTCATAATTCCCAATGAAGACATAAACAGCCTGTAATCCTCTGTGCTGCTGGGCAGAATTCAGGGTTAGTTTCAGCAAACCCAAACCAAGCTGGAATTGAAACAGGAGGGTAACCAAATCAACTTCAAGGCTGAACCTGCCCTCAGTGCAAAGAATATCTTCTTTACTAACTTCTTTGTTTTAATACTCACCAGTTGATAACTGCACACAGCAGATATCAGTGGAGATAACAGGGAATTCAATCCTGTCTTTTCTCACCATAACAACGGGTCTATAAAGAGAGTAAGAGGGTGAGGATAACTTGCAGCATGCAGTGTAACAGGTGCTGTGTGACTGGAAGACTGACTTTTCCCAAAATACATTACATACAGTCGTGGTGCATTATGCAGAACTGAAGAGGATGTCTGAGCACAAATATCCTACGTACTCTGAGGAGTGTGTGTTGTGCAAAGCAGAGTATACACAGGGCTAGAGGCGTGTGTTTGCTTCCTTGTCTTCAAGGCAGTTGGGAAAAGGGATGATCTGTATTTAATCCTGTTCTCTTTTTGCAAAATAGTGGAGTTGGTGACCTTTGAATATGGTCATCTGAAACCAGCCTGTTCTCCCTGACTGCATCAACCAGCTCTTAGGGCACAAGTGACTCTTTATATTCAACGGCCTAGAACAGAGCAGCCTCCCTAAACCAAGTGACATTGTTCTCCCTGCCTCTGTGCCAGTTAATCAAAATTAATCAGATGGAGCTGGACCTTGTAATAACAAATAAAGAAGGTCTGGTTGGGGATGTGAAGGTTGGGGGCTGCCTTGGCTGCAGTGGCTGTGAGGTGACGGAGTTCAAGGTCCTGTGTGGAAGCAGCAGGGAGGCATGCAGGGTTGTGATCCTGGACTTCAGAAGAACTAACTTTGGCTTCCTCAAAGACCTGCTTAGAGTAATCTCATGGGCTAGGATTCTAGAAAGCAGGAGTGCCCAGGAAAGCTTGTTCATCTTCAAGCACCATTCCTGTAAGGCCAAGATCAGATGTCTTCTCATGAGTAAAAAGCTCAGGAAAAGGAAGTGAGACCTGTATAGATGAACAAGGAGCTTCTGAAACAATTTAAATGGAAGAAGGAAGTCTATGGAATGCGGAAAAGGGGATTGGTTGCTTGGAAAGAGTATAGGAACATTGTCAGAGTATGCAGGGATGAAACAAGGAAGGCTAAAGCCCTCTTGTGATTGATTCTGGCAAGGAGGAGGACCCAGGAAACTAGAGGCTGGCCAGCCTCACCTCCACCCCTGGAAAGGTGATGCAACAGCTCATCCTGGGTGTCGTTGCTAAACACATGAAGGAAAAGATGGTTACTGAAAGGAGTCAGCGTGGATTCGCCAAGGGGAAATCCTACTTAACCAACCTGATAGCCTTCCATGATGGCATGACTGGCTGGATAGATGAGGGGAGAGCAGTGGATGTCATGTACTTTGCCTTCAGCAAGGTTTTTGACACCATCTCCCACACCTCCCTCATAGGAAAGCTCAGGCAGTCTAGCTTCGATGAGTAGACAGTGAGGTCGATGGAGAGCTGGCTGAATGACAGAGCCCAGAGGGTGGTGATCAATGGCATAGAGTCAAGTTAGGGGCCTGTGGCCAGTGGGAGTTCTGTGGAGGTTGGTTCTTGGGCCAGTCTTGTTCAACATATTCATCAACGACCATTTTCTGTCAAAAATCTATGCTGGACTTATTCACCAACATCCATGATGCTTTTCATTTCATGTACTGACACTTGTTCAGTTTTGCTTCGACCATTTGCTTATAGATTATATTGAATGAGTAATTACATTTAAATGGAATGAAATGGTCTAGAAGGCTGCATTCTCCCCATCACTGTATGAAACCAGGCAAGACCAAGAAGAGCTGTCACCAAAACCTTCCAGCAGTTACTGTTCAGGATATTGGTCAGAATGGTCATGAAACCTTTTCCCCTTAAGTTATGGCTAGAAGACATGAGTGATAGTTTTCTGTTAGCTACCAGAGCAAGCCTTACCTTTGTTTGCTAAGCAAGAAGAAACTGCTTCTGCATATACAAGTATATATGGTAATACCTATCAAGAACACAGAGGAAGGGGATGTCTTCTTCAGAATACTTCCCTCTGGGTTCTTGCTAGATAGATCAATGTAAGAGTTAAAGCAGCTAACTGATGAGGAATCCTCAAGTGAAACAGCAGGAATATACATCAGAGTATTCATTTTATCATGGTCCAAGTATGCTATTTATTTCTACTACTACACAGACCTGAGTGGAAAGATTGTAGAAAGAAGTGCAGCACCAAAGCAAGCAAATTGCCAAAAATGTGCTTAATAAAATATTTATCTAGTCCTCTGACGTGATAACTGTTGTGATGAGGAGCTGTGGTGGAAGATGCCTTTCTTTTTCTTTGTCAAAGGTTATGGAAAATCTCAGTTGTCTGGGATCAGGCAGCAGCACTTGACTACAGCTGCATGTACAGAAAACAAGCAGCATAAAAATAGCCAGACAAACACTTCAGCAATGCACAGAACAAGATTCTCCCCTTCCAAAGAGCCTGAGAAAGGCCAGCCAAGCTTTTAGTATCTCACCAGAGCTGAGATGAGAATTCCCACTCACCGGTACAAAGCTTCCCAAACGTCTGAAGTCTCCAGTCTTGGGGTGTCTCAGCATGTTCCTGTGCTTCAGGACAAGGGTCCACCTAATTTTTTTAAGGTCTTGTAGAACACACAAAATAGCCCAGAGAAAGGAAAAATGAAGCACAGCATGATGACATGAATAATTGTATTAACTTCTGCTTGCCCGCTCCCCAAATGATGTTTCTGCTTTCTATCCTTCTCCTGCACACTTACAGTTTATCTGGGTGAAGACTGCAAGTTATCTTCAAGAAAAAGAGTTGTTATCTGGCTCACCTGAACGCAATACAGCCCTGCATTTGCCCAAATCCCAAGAAACTTAACAGAGGACTCAACAACTTCAATTTTCCAGTGAAAAATGAGGAACTTGACCACAGCCTAGCTAAAATAGTTCCAAAAAAACTTGATTTGCTCGTCTTTAAGTTACTGTCATCCAGAGAAAATATTGACTCACACTAAAGTAGTGGAAAAGCAACCTGTGAAAAGAAGTTAATAGCAGCAGCTTTCCCAGACGGTTGAGGCCTGTCACACCAAAGCAGTTCTGATAGGCCTGAGGGGATGCTTTCCCTTGCCAAGCAGCTAAAGGCAAGCTGCATTTTTGTGGCCCTTGCTTCAGTCTTGGGGTTAGAAATACACACTGGGCAGTAGACATTGGAAGCCACACAAGCACATTTAGGGCAAAAGGTTTTCCAAGTGTGCAAAAGTTTCTGATTTAACTGGTGGGGTTTTTTTTTTTGAGAAGGGCACAAGGCTAAGACAAACACTTTCCAAATGGATGACCTTACTTGCTCAGTTTGTCTCAGCACAAGCTGGGACTAGATATCCCAGGCAGAAACTTTGTGAGTATTTACCTTGAACTCTTCTGTCCTGCTGGATCCTCCCAAAAAAAACCAGATAAATTATCAGATGTATCTTTTTGTGTGTGTGTGTATCTGTTCCTAGTTCTGCTTGCTTAATTAACTGCAGCTCCCTAACTTGGACAAAAACTCAGCAGCCTGGTCACTGGTTGCCTGCACAGATCTTGAGCGAAACACAGGATTTCTAGCACTTCTTGCCCTTAATGCCTGTACTGCTCTATCAGCAATTTAATGCATTTCGCTTTTAAGAACATTTAAATCTTCTACAAACTTAGTATCCTGCAGTACAGCTTTTCTGGGAGCGCAGCTGGGTGCATGGTGCCAAACCATCTGGGACAAGAAGGGACAAGTCAGATCACAGGCAGACAACAAGAGGAGCATCACGGGGGCCTGGGGCTAAGGTTTGCCTTCCCACCTTGAAGGAAAACTGTGGAGGAGGATAAACCTGGTTAAGCAGAAGACAAAAAACACCAAAAGAAAAACATGAGAGTCTTGTTTGCTCTGCAGGGAGGGCTTGTCCATCAGCCCATGCCAGATTATCAGCTGCTTTTGCAGCTGATGCTTGGGACCTTGTCTTCTGCTATGGAGGAGATGAAGTTTATGGCTGTTACTGAGCTGCTTCCCACTGTCTGGAAGGGCGAGAATCAAAATCCAAGGTTATTTAAATCAAGTTTTGAGCTATGCCAGCCATGGGAGTGCTCCAGAACAGCACTGGTGACATGGTGGCTGCATTTACACCACCATATCGTTTGGGCCAGTCTTGCTGTTAACAGTGGGAAACAAAGCTTGCTAACACAAAAGAGGCCACAGTTACACAGTCACTTGAGCTGCTTAAACAGATAAAGCAAATGAATTATTAATACTTCAGATCAGGGAGTTAATAAGGATTATGTATTGTCCAGAAGGTGAACACAGACAACTTCCATCTCCACAGAGCCAACCACTTGCCCTACAGCACCTTGAGAGGGTTGTTCAGCTCTCTATCAGATGCACAAAGGAGCTGGATCTTACTTTGATCATTCCCCAGACGAAGAAAGGCTTTTCCTCAGCACTACATCAAGAGTGAAACTTTCTTCTCCCTTACTCACCTTCCATTCCTAAAAAATCAGACGTCAGAGGGGTATCTCCATGGGTCACCAGCCTTTTTTTTTGACGTAGCCTAAGACTAGGGGAGTGGTATGGGTTGAGTCTCTCAGCCCTTGCTCTGAGTCATTGTACATGCACTTCAAGGAAGTGATACTGAGCACCGTACTGACCTCAGCTGCTGAGTTTCCTCATTGCAGGAGCCATCAGCATCTGGAGATAATCTTGCACTACTCCTTCTTTACAAAAAAAAAAACCCCAAACTCCTTCTTTTCTATAGCTTAATTTTGAGAAGTGATTAACTTTTAAAGAAGCTGTACCTTTTTAAACTAAAGCTTTAAAGCATCAGATGATGGCCAGGCAAAGCCAGTATGGTTACAACGCCTATGTTACCAGTGGGGGTCTGGAACTTGCTGCCCAAACAGCAAACTCGGACATGACATCACTTGAAGAGAGCCTGGGAAGCAGAATGAAGATGTGTAGGTAGATGAAAAGACATCCTGACAAGGTAAAGAAAATTTGTATATGAATTTTGAGCAAAACCTAATAATAATAATAAAAATCTTTATTCAGTTGTTTGTCAGCCATTTTCATCTTAAAGGGGAATTATTCTGATTTTTCACTATTAAGCAGTTTTAGATTGGTGCTTCCTTAAGCATCCTACGTTTTCTGTTTGTCCCCTTTCCTCAGTAGCACTGTTTCCCTCTCCCAAAACTTGTTTGCCTATCTCAGCAGGCCAAACACTCTGACTGATGGACAGATAACAGTTCCCTCCTGAATGCTGTGTTGCCTCTCCTGCTCCTTACCCCAAGTACAGGACGTGCTTTACAGTGTGATGAGACGACATAACTCCAAAGCTGTCATAATTACCCATTTATTTCACATCTGCCTTCACACGGACAGCCCAATAAAATTACAAAGCACTTAATGAAGCCAAGCCACAAAAAGAATCAATCCCTACTTGAGCAAGGTAATATATACACCTATCACCATGGGCACAGCGAAAGGAGCTACAGGACTGTTCCCACCAAGCTTCAGCTGCCACATTGTCCTCAGGGGTTTTGTATGGCAAGTGCAGGGAAAAGCTCCTGCACAAAAGCAGGTGGGCGGCTGTGCCTTGAGTGCACTTCACAGGCTGTAACTGCTCTCCCAGGGAACTCCAGGCTCACTGAGAGGTGGATCCCAGCCTGGGCCTCTTTCATTACCTTGCCTGCGGATACGGTTTGGTGTGTTGCAGCTCGGACTCGTTAAAGCCTATGCTGGGGTCACCCGTGACTCCTGCTTGTCCTGCACAGCTGCTCCTGAGCTTGTTGCTGATAAAACACCTTCTTCAAGGCATCGCTGCTTCCTCTCTCCTGCTGGGCTGGCTGCCGTTCAGGTCTGTAAAAGGGGCTCCAGCGCTGTTAAATGTCTTAATTTGAGGTTTTTATGTATTTGATGGGGTTTATTAAAGACAAGATATTAGTCGTTCCTTCCGTTTCTCCTCCGCGTGCGAACTGTACCCGCGGGATGCGCACCGGGCTCTGCCCTGCAGCCACCTCACCCCCAGACCCCGGTGGGGGGGGGGGGGACGGGACACACACAATCCCACTCCGGCTGACCCCGAAGCCCGACGGGGCGGGTCTGTGCGGGGCCGGTCTCCGCCCGGGGCAGGTCCCAGCCGTTCCGCTCCGCCCCTGCCCTTGCGCGGGGCGCGTACCCCCGCGGGCAGCTCCGCGGGGCTCGGCCGCAAGCACCCGCCGCACAGAAGGGGCAGCCCCGAAGGCTCCGGAGCCGAGACGTCGCCGAAGATGTGGGGCTGCCGGCGCTGCCGAGGTAGGAGCCTCAGCCGCCGGGGTCTCCGGCGGCCTCCCCATCCCTACCGAGGGCAGCTCAACTAGGGCTGGGCACCCATCGAAACGGGGCTCTTCCCACCCGCGGCTGCGGAGCTGGGGGGGTGCCGACGGGGCGGCTCTTAACCCCGCTGATGTCCCACGAGTATCGGGGCTGAGGCTCGAGGGGGGGGAGGTGGGGACACCTCGTGCTTTCTGGGACACCTTGGTCTGATTATTTTTTTTTTTTCCTTCCCATCCGGAGTCAAAAAGGGGGGTGAGCGGCATCCCGAAAAGCTCGGGAGAGAGTGCGGGGAGTGGGAATCGCGGCTTCTGCTGGGAACAGCCCAAGGCTCGGGAGATGCGGCGTGCGAAAAGGGAATCGTAGCGTACCAGTGGCTGTTTGCTTTCTGAGCTATTTTTGGACATGGCTTTGCTGGGAGGGATTTTTTTTTCCTCCCCCTTTAACTGCCTGTGGGAAGGAGCGTTTCCATCACGCTCCTGGGAGTGTTGCTGCTGTCCGTTGGCCCAGGAAGGCTGTGAAATCAGTGTTTTGGCAAATACTGATCCTTAACCACTTAGTCCTTCCCCTCATTCCTAATGGCAACATCATAAAAGACACGTAATCTGCATCTTCTTTATCGTTGCCCTGTGAGATTTGGCTGCTGGCTCATTGGAAGCCCTCCTTGGAAAGCACCAGCCTTCCCTGAGGGCTGGAAGGGGGTCTGGTGTGCTCCTTAGGCACTTTGTGTAATGCGGGGTGACAGCTGTGACGCGAGTGTGACAGCTTTTGAATGTAGGCACAGCCTTGTCACGTTTGGCTATTTTCTCCCCTTTCCAGGAAAATCGTGTTCTGTAGGCTTGGAGATAAACCTGGCACCTTCCTGGGTTCTCCCGTGTCAGCCAGGCAGGGCTGGGAAGCAAGAGAGAGGGTGGCTGAAGCAGAGCGGTGTTGTATGCAGGTGTGTTAACGGGATGGGGAGCCTTGGCCTGGCGCTCTGAGCTTGCCTGGCTGTGGTTCCTGCCCAGTGATTCAAGTGATTGCTGTTGTTTACAAGCCATCATCATTTGCTTCTGACTCTGTTGTGGTAGGCTGCTGCCCACTTCATCTATGCCTGTCTCCAAGCCAGGGCATGCAAATGCATTTCAGTAAGGTTTGGTGGTTTCCAAACCACTCGGATTAAAAAGAGGACCCTGATTCAGCTGTTGAAACACAGTGACAAGGCCGCTGCTCAGCCATGGCTGAACTGAGAACACTTCATTGTTCCTCGGGTCACTGGTGCGATGCTTGCGCCAGTGTCTTTGATAAGCAGTGAGTTGTTGGCTGTGTGTGCCAGGGAGCTGCTGAAATGGGTAATGCTCTCGTAGCCTGGCTCAGTGCTGACTCTACAGCAGGTCCTGGTGTGCTCATACAGCCCTTTGGAGTCTGAGGAGGAAAGAAACGTTGAAGAAACTTGAAGACTTTCGAAGATTTTGAAAGCATTAATTCAGAGTGAAACATTTCATGTCGCTAAATGTTGAAGAGAAACAACACGAGGCAAAAATGTATTAAAGCAGGTAGAACTCGGAGTGATCTCATGTAGGGTCAACTGCTTTTTTGTAGTGCTCTGCAGAGAGCTGCAGATGGGACCTAGAGTGGACGGTTGTGGAACTCTTGGTTCTCATCCAACATGTTGCGGAGCAGTTTGCAAAGTTTCCAGTAAGTTTGCTTAATGTGTCCTTAGTCAGTTGCGAGGCACTCCCATCATTATGGCTGCAATTAAAAGCAATAACATCCATTTACATATGATGCCGGACCTTTTAAACTGGGGCATCATCTAATGAGAGCATTCGTGTAGGGATAGTTATGCAGGATGAGGGCCCAAAGCTGAGAGCATTTCGGGGGAGGATTGTGTTTCAGAACTTGTTTGAGGTCATTCGAAGGAAGGGTCTGCTTTGAGAGAGGACATTTTGTTACCAAAATGTGCTAAGTTATAAATACAACCCTTAACCAGGGGTAGGATGTTGTTGAATTAAGTGCTCCTAGCACTTTGTTTTTTTTGAATGTATCATCCATCTAATTTAAAGGAATCAGCCTGGTTACACCATTATTTTTCTCAATTTCATTGCGTCAATGTTCCTTCTGCTCTTATGAGTAAGAGATTTGGTAAATCCAATGTGTGGATGATATCTAATTGCTGATGAAGCGCTGTGGGATGTGTTCTAAATTGCTCCCTGAAGTCGCCTGGTTTCCTTGGGGCTTAACCTCTACATCTAATTGTCCAAAGATTCTTCTTTGAAAAGAAACATTGGACTTTAAATGCTGGAAAACATCTCATATTTGGGGAATGCTTCATCCCTCTTGTGCAGGAAATGACCTGGTGGAGTATTCTCACCTCCTCACTCTTTGTTTTGTTCTTTTGATGTTTGTGGGGTCTTTTTTTCTGGCTCGGTTTGGGGTTGTTGTGGTGGTTTTTTGGGGTTTAATTTACTGAATATACTGTAAGCTTATGTCCCCACACCCTGGGTGGGGCAGGTCCTTGGGAAGAGTCCCAAGGCAAATGTAGTAGAAAGAGTAAAAAAAAGAGCTCAAAATACAACCGAGGAAGCCTTGGGCCTGCAAAGTGCTGGGGTTCCTTGGATCTGCTCCATTTTTTTTTCCCCAGAAGCCTTCTTCCCCTGCCCATTTTCAGTCAAACAGTCTGTTAGTCTTTTGTCACAGACACAGCACTTGACTTGCAGTCTCTGAGAGTGTAAGAGATTCAGTAATTAACTTGTATAAGGGAGTAAAGAGAACAATGAGCTCCAAACTCACTAGCCTTGTTGAGCTCTCCAATGGCTCAAATTAAGTGACTTAAGTTGATTCCTGGTTTTACTCAATTTACATCAGATGCTCAAAGTGAGGATATAGGAACGATCCCCACACTGTTTCACATAAGTGGTTATTTTCAGAGGTGGCAGGTGTATTTCAGGTATGGTTTGGTGTGCAGAGGGATAGTTTCTGGAAGAATGCTGGCCTGGTTGACTCTGAACACGATATTACATGGGGTCATATTGGCTAATAATGAAGCTTGTTCTTGGGTGCCTGACAAAACCTGGCCTTAGATATTGTAATCACATGCTAATGATGAATGCTAGTCTCCAGATGTACTTAATGTGTTACCCAGTGAAGCACTGACCTTGTAGCTGTCAGGTGGTGCTGTGTATCGTGTGGTTAATTAAGATCATTGTAATGTGGTGGGCCTCTGAATTCTTTTGCCCATGCAAAGAGAAGAAATACTTGTGCTTTTTGCATAAAACGTGTAAACTTTGCCGTGCTGTGATAACAGTGCAGTTGCAAGTGCTTCTCTGGTTGTGTTTTGGTTGTGTCAAACTCCTCTCTCACTTGAGAAGCTGGTGAATTGAGGGGGCTCTTCTCGATGTTGGTGTGTGCAACACTGAAGGATGCGAGGCAGTTCACCAGACTTAATCCTGAGATCTTGAAGCGTTGTAGCTGCCACGGTAGGTCCTGAATGCAAATGATGAGTCTCCTAATTGCAACTGACTTTTATCCATATGACAGACAAACGGGATGTTTTCTAATGGTTTATTAATGAAGCAGATCTGTCATGAGTGCCCTTGTGGAAATAATGTGCCTGTTACGGCTTAAATTTGTATGTTTTGGTATAATTTCAGCACGAGCAGTTACTTAGATATGCAGAATGACTGCATGACGTTAGTTTCCAGATGATTCAGTACGTTACCATCTTGTTTACAAACCACACACAAGTAGGAAAGGGTAAATCAGAATGGGACTTAAGTTCTTATCTCCCTTTTTTTCACCCTGAAGTTGACCACCTAACTTGTTCCCATTCAGAAGGATAACTGCTTGTGACATTTTCTTCTCACTCCGTGTAGTGTCAAAAGTCTCTGTTGGTGCCAGGGTTTAGGGGCTGGCTTCACAAGTGTTGTGCCTTGGCACTGGGAATGGGTGGGCTGCTGGGAGAGCTGTGCCATCCGTGCTCCCTGACAGCTGTTCTAGAGTTACAACATGTCCCTGTCAGCCACAAACCTATTGTAGGGTTGGTACGTGTCACTGAAGTGATACCTCAGAGTGATTTAGATGTGCTATTTCTGCCTTGCTGGGAAAAGCCACTTGTGGTGTTGCATCTTTTGAAATGGATTCACGTGTGAATGATTTCCTCACCTGCAGACCGTGACATACTTGGCTATTTGGGTTAGCCTGCACTGGAACTGCAGAGGCTTGATTTGGTCCTATGTGTGTTTTAGGTGCGTGAATAGGAAGGTCTCCTTAAGTAGCAAGAAATCCTCATGACTGCTTCGTATGCAGTTTGCCAGTGGGTAGTTTAAATCAAAAGATGCAAGACACTAAATATCTGTGGTGATTTGTTTGTAGTTTAAAGCTTCCCTATGACTACACACACCCCTTTTGACATAAACTAATCAAGGAGCATGAGTTGTTTTAATGCATCTATAACTGCTTCTTCAGACAATTATTGCTGCCACAACATTTGGGTTTAAGGCTAGCTTTTTTTTTTTTCCTTTTAAGTTTTCTTTTGTGATGATATGTCCCTGGAAATCTACTTGATGTTGTCAGTTAATAACAAGCAACAGTTGTTGCTCGTGGGGTATTCTTCACTCTGTGAAGCTCTGCAACCTTTACCTTCTGCATTAAAGGAGGGGAAAAAAATAGAAGAGCTTTGTAGTTTTTCTACTACCAAAGTGAAACTGGTTTCCTCAAAACAATGGGGAGATTTCTAGGGTTCATGACATGTTGCCATTAAAAAAACTTCAGATGGCTTGTGAGAGAGTGAAGGAGGAGGGGGGGGGGGGGGAAATGCTGCAAGGCAGCCTTTGCTGTGGAGGAAACAAGCCCTCCTGTTACAGCTGAAGTCATTACTCATTTTTGGTAGGAAATTGACCTAGCTGCTTCCCCTCCCTCCCGAGTGAAATATTCTGTTTGGATATTAGACTGTGGGGACCTTAAAATTAAAGCCATTCTGGAAGAGATGGATTGATGTTTTGGGGTTGCAGTTGCCTTTATTTTTCCCCAGGCTGGGTCAGTTCCAAGGGCTTGGGCTCTTCTGGTGTCAACTTCATGTCTGGTGGGACAGGTCAAAGCACTTTGTGTAGTGGGAACACTGGCAGGGCAGCTTTGCTCTCCTGATAGCCAGTTTTCAATAAAATGTAGGAGACTGATGTTTTTAAGGACCCTCTTGTGTCAAATGAGCTTCGAATCAGTCAAGAACTTGAGATGTCTTTGAGGAAGAAAGAGGAGATCTGAGGAGGATGCAGAGCAACCCACTGTGAGGTGGCTGGAACCAGTAAGCCTGGACAACTGGTGTTTCACTGGAAGAGGCAAGTGTGAGGGCTAGTGAGCCTATTTGCTTCCCCCCCCTCCCCCCCATATTTATATCCCATATATGTTTTGCTCTTAATTTCTATTTAAAATTAAGTTTCTGAGTGTGTGTTTACCCATTCTGATGCCAAAGGCTCTCACATATGCTGTATGAGATGGGAGTATGACCTTCTGCAAACCTGAATAAGTTTTCATACTTTATTTCAGCACAAGTCTCTCTAAAGAAAACAAACTTTTTTTTTTTACTATAAAGAGAATTCAGGAGGTTTGTTTATTTTTTAAAAGGGTGTTTCTCCCCCCTTAATATTATGTTGGCTGCTCTCCCTTGCACTGTTTCCCCTTACAAGAACTTTTGTTTTGTAGCATTTGTGTTGTTTAACCTGTCTGCACTCCATAAATTAGATTATTTTGGCTGTTTGTAATTTTATTAGTCTTATTAAGCTTCCTCATCTGCATATTGATCCTGTTAGTCTCAAGAAGCTGATAAGCCATCTAACTGCACTTGCAAAACAGACAGAAAATGAGAAATCAGCCCTGGAGGCTATGAAGACTGACATTCGCCAGCGATTTGCATCTCACTATGTCTGGCCTGCATTTCTTTTTATTTTCCTCTTTAGTGTTAGGTTTTAGACTACACGACAAACGTTGTAGTTGGCTAAATTAAGATGAATTGTGCTTTTGTTATAAATTCTGCTATTGATAGCTTCTGAGAAGCTTTGCTGCTGTTTTCATTTGGATGAGCACGCTTCCTTTTTCATAAAGCTTAAGAAGATTTCCAGAGGCAGCTGGTGTCACATATGCCATGAGGGTTTTTTTTTGCCTTGTGTCAGTTTTCCATGCTGCCTTTCCAGAGGGATTTATTCTTTGTTTTCAGAAACCTGCTTTCCTGTCTCTGTTGCCTATGGGACACACAAGTATAACCGTGGGTACTCGTAGAGGACTTCGGGCCCTGCCCCATTAATTCGTTTGCTTTCGCTTCTGCTGCTGTGGGCTTTTTCCTTAATGACCTACTTCTCCCATATGGTAATATATGCTGGAGCTGTTGGACCTTTCACTCCCATGCCCTTTTTCTTTGTTTATTCTAGCTCTCAATCAAGTGTAGTCCCTTTTATAATGTGAAGTTGTACAACCTCTGCCTGGGTGGTTCTGTCTATTTACCTGTTCTTTATGTCACTGAAATGTTTGAACCCCCCTGTTTTGTTCTTGTTCTGACTTCTCTGCACAGTCACTGCTGCTTCTAACATCTTGTTTTTCTTTCTTTCTTTCTTTCCCCCTTCCCGTCTGGCATCTTCTCCTCCCACAATTTGACCTTGTCTTGCTCTTGTCTCCCCATGCCCTGTTTCACGTGTTCACAGGGTTTCAGCTTCTATTATGTGCTGATGACTCACAGATGCACTCTACACCCCTGACAGTTTGTCACTGGATCCAGTGGCTGTCTTCCTTCTCTTCCTTCTTTTTCTCTTCAATTTCTCCATCAGCAGTCATTCAATATTTTGAGCTCAAACCCCAAATGGTGCTGCCCAAGTTTTCTGTATCTCTTGTCGCTTCAAACACTGCCACCTGGCAGGTAGCTTTACATCACGCACTTGGATCACGTGCAAATTCTGTGTACTTTTTAATATATTATTCTCCTTTTCTAGCTTGTCAGGCAACTTTCCTAATACATGTAATAAGGATTTACAGAGGTTTTTCTTTAAAGTAGCTGCCTTGAGAAGTTCTGCTTCTGAAGACAGTTGATCATGCTTGGTTTTAAAGATAGTGTTAAGTGTTTTAGTTCCACTCTGAGAAGGCAGCTGCCCTTGTTTTCTGTTTTTTTTCATATCTAGCAGCCCAGATCTAGCTGTTATAAAGCAGTGGGGTTCCTGGCATCTGAGCTGAGTGAAAGGACATAGTATACCTATACGTCACAAACGTTGAAATACAGAAGATAAAACTAGCTGTGAGTGAGCACAATTCATAGGCCTTTCAGCCTGGAGAAGGGTTGTCTGTTTTACTTAAAATTGCTAATCCTTTCCTCGTTTTAACTACACTTGCTTGTAATAGCAAACCCAAACTTGGAATTGGGGACGTTTCTCTAATGTGCCTGGAAAGGTGTAGGGAGTCCTAAGGTGATGGGAACGCTTTCAGATGGCTCAGTAGAGATTTTGCTTTTTTTACAGGTTCAAGACTCATGAAGACAAACATCTTTATTGGATGAAACTTTGTGTTTGCTTTTCCTTCTCTCTCTCTCAAATGTTAATCACGCTTTGGTTTTCTGGGGCTTTATCTCAGATTCCTGGTAACTGATGCAGTGGTGGGTAAACAGTCTCGCTCCTGTTTTCACACTTCCAAGGAAGAGGAGAGTGTACTTGGATTTGCTCAGCCATCCAGTGGTTGTGCAAGGCTGTACGTGCTGTTGCTGTAGCAACAGCCTCAGATACTACCAGAACAATGTATGGGAACAACTATCCTCAGACTTACCATCTTGGAAATGCAGTACTTCAGTTACCCTCTGGACCCCTGTATGTAAATAGGCAATTTGTGCAAATGCCATGGATTTTAATGTCCTCTTTCTGTGCTTTTTAAAGTACACTCCCTCAGGTAAATAGTTTGAAGTCCCCGGTGTACAGTAGGCTACAAAGGGGTTTTTAATACTGGATTGTACTCAGAAAACATGATTCTTGAAATCTTTGCTTCATGTTGCATCATAACAGGAAGATTTTAAAATGTTGCTTAATGTTGTGGTGATGGAAATAGCTGTAAGCAATACTTGAATACCTGGAAGCACCACTTGAGCATCTGGCCCATTTTTCCAAGGAAATATTTTCAAATTTCTCTCAGTTGAAGGTGGGAGGTGGCTGCTTGGACTGGAGGTGTAAAGAATGAATGAGTGATCCTTCAGACTTCAAGAATAAAGGCAGACTGGCTTTAAATCTACACCTCACGTTAGACTTATCACAGGAAACTTCTCCCATTCCACAGGAAACCCAGTGTTAAGGCTAATGGCATCTCACTGATGGATTTTTCTCCCACATTTTAAATCGTGTGATTATTTATTCTGAAATGTGATAAACATGTAAATGAACATGTTTGTTTATTTAGAAGTAACAAAAGGACTCACTGGCCACACTTTCAAACATGGTTTACATAAAGATAATGAAACAACAGAGTGACAGCATTGCAAGGTGTATTTTTTTTTGTTGGTAATACTGTGTGAATCTCAATGTGTTCTGTGGGATCCTCATGCAGTCCAGGTACCGATGTTCTGCTGATAAAACCTGTATCTCCCCAAGTACTCTGAGATTATCTGATGGGTTTTGTATGTATACAATACCAGTGTGGGTTCTGTAGAAAGCGATCCAAGACTTCATTGGTACCAGTGTTAGAAGAAACCCCCTTGTATAGCTGGTGTTTGTTTCCTGATCAATAGGTCGTCATGGTTTTGAAAACACATAACTGTGCTGGAATCAAGCCACACTGTGAGGGGTACAGCATTGTTTGGCATGCAGGATGAATAACTATCACAATGTTTCAGTAGATGACAAAGAAAATGTAATGAATGCAGATGTGTGGGAATCAGCCCCCTCCCCAGCCAAAGTGTGCTGTGAAGCTCCTGATGTCTTGAGCCCAGTCAAATGTGCCTTCCTTTGTACCAGATGTGTTGATGATCATTAGAATAAATAGGAACTTGTTTTCTCGCTGCTTTATACCAACATCACCTGCTTGGATGAATTATTTTGCTAAGGAATGTTAGTTTCAGTTTAAGGAGTCACTAGAATCTGTACAGCTTTGTCTGTGGGGAATCTTGGACATTGTTTAAATCTATTCCCAATTGTACTGAAGAGATTTCTTGTTCCTAGTAGCAGCTCATTCTCATATAAAGCATGACTTCACATGGGTCTTTTTCTGACTCTCTTTGGTAGATTGATCTGTAGCCAGGCAGTCTAATAGAAGTTGTTTTAAAAGAGTTCATTTTACCAAAAGTGTGTATTGCTAAGGGCAGATCCTTTTTTTGTTCCGAATCCTTAGTGGCTTTGCTTGCCTTTGAGGTAGCAGTATATTTCAAGACGACTGGAATTTGTTCCCTTTAGGCACTGATAAGAAATAGGAAATGGAGTGGATGATGCCACGATGGAGTGGATTATTTGTTGCTTAGAAGAAATGGAGTGGGAAAGGGCTGTCTATCACAAGGCCTGGTCCTCATCATTTCAGTCGGGTTTGAAATACAGTCCTAAATGGAGGGATGTGTGCAGATGGAATGAGGAACCTGCTGAACCTGTCATGTGGGATGCTTGAAATGTTTGAGGACTTAGTGGGTCATTTTTGTTGGCATGACTCCTGGGATATTAAACTATGGGGAAACAAAAAAGGATGGTACTTTTGGTTGAGGAGAAAACCATAGGCAGTCTTGAGATGGGAAGTCTTCATTTAAGAGCTGACGTAGAACAGATCCCGAGCAACTGAGCTGAGAAGGTATGAATCAATGATGTAATGTTGCTAATGCAGTATTACATATCTCTTCCTTGATTGCTCATTGTGCTTGCTAAGGTTTTCATGGGAAGGAACTTATTCTATTCTTTGTGGGAAGCTGAGTTTTTAACTGATGAAGGATGTCTTCCACAGAATGACTGTTCCCAAGGCACTGTCTTTGTCATCATCCAGGAGCCCAGGAACAGTCTGGGAGGAAGAGAGCTGCCTTTTTGGTTGCTGGTGCAGCCTCCTTCATCTCTAGGTTTCCTTGGCAATTGAAGAGCAAAGTCGAGTCAGTACTTGCTTTACAAAGGTGACAACATACCCAGCAGCAGGCCATTGTGTTTTTGGGAGCTTGTTAAGGACTCCTCTTCCCTAGTGAGGGAAGAACCTGCCAGGCTTGATCTGTACTTCAGAAATATGAGAATTACCTGGGGGAGGGAACAGTCTGTCCCCTGAGGTGGTGTTGGTGTAATAAGGGATGTGATTGAACAGGCCAATTGTCCCATCTGCTGTACGGTAGTTTTGGTCACTATAGTAGAAACTGGGTGCTGTTGAGAGTTTGGATGCTGTTATTAGCCAGAAGCTGCAGCTTTTCACCATCTAAAAGCACTGTACCAAGTGCTTGGTGAAAACAAAAACCATCAGCACTATAAGGTGTGTGTGGAGCAATCTCTCCCATTCCACTGGAAATCCAGTTTTGAAATGTTGGAGTGTTGTTACTTGGGAACAAAAAGGGTGAAGCATTGTTGTGCATTTGGTCATCATCTCTAATTGGCTTGCAGTGTTGTAACAGCCTTGTATATTAGATAGCTGTCCTGGCTGTCCTCTGGTGATGCTTCCAGCTGCACAGATTTTGGCCAGTGATGAGCAGCCACGAACCTGTTGAAGGTAACTTGAGATATATATATTTTTTAATTAAAAGAGAAAGCTCAAGTTCAATAGGAATTATCCTCTATGCTTTATACAAAGACTGTGATGCAGTGTAGCAGGCTGTGTTAGCTGATCAGAGCCACCTAGTCTGTGTGGAATCAGGGAGTGTTGGTTAGATGCTGAAGCTGGACATGCAAGATAAGCCTGTGGCTGAAGACTCTCCTGGTGCCTGTCTGTTTCATGAGTAACGTTCATACATAAGAATCTTTTCCAACTCTGCATTCTTCTCTCTGTGCCTCCTTAAACTGCACTGAGACTAAGCTCTTGTTGTGCTAGGGGTTGTAAATCTTGCAGAGCAGCTGTAAGCTGGGGGGCATGCAGCCCTCTATACCTGCCTATGGGGGGGAAAAAGGACTCTATCTCTGATCTCTCCTTGCACTATTTCACTATGTAGAAAACTTAAGTACCTATTTTAAGATGGGATCATTTAAAACTAATTTATGCTTGTTCCTTCTTGTTAGAATAGTAATCTGCCAGTTGCAGTAGGGAACACCTGGATATAGGTTTTTGCCAGCTATTTCTTGCCAGTTTGTGTAAAGGTCAGGTGCAATGGCAGTGGCTTTCTCACAGTGATTTGTAACTGAGACTGCAGGGACAAATGAATTGACTTTGTGACACTGTGGAAAGAGAATTGCTTTAGAGAAGTGGGAGCATGAGGTTAATGATGAAATGCAATTTGTTGGTGTTGGGTATCTGGAATGAAACGGGGCTGTTTGGTTCTGGCTGGGAACTTCTCCCCATTAATTTATGTGTTTTCATTTAGTTGACAAAAAATAACTCGGGATTAGTAGGCAGACTTTTTTCCTCCCTGCAGCTTTCTATTAACCTCTGCCTCCAAACTTGGCTGCTTAAACACCGAGAGCCTGGTGTATGTTTGGTACCAGCAAGCACTCTGCGGAGCTCTGATGTCCCCTGGCACAGCGCTGGCAGCTCGACTCGGCTCTGTATTCCTGAGAGGCAAAGGCCAGCTGCTGGCATTTCCCAGGGGGACAGTCGAGGTCCGTTGCCACCCTCCGTAGCTCGGTGGGCTTCGACGAGCCGTGTTCCCGCAGCGGGCGCGGGACCCCCGACGGTGCCGTTGGC
>WBNH01000003.1:438267-545538 GCA_013401255.1 Urocolius indicus | reverse complement strand
GGCCCCGACGGCGGCTGCCGCGGCCCCGACGGCGGCTGCCGCGGCCCCGACGGCGGCTGCCGCGGTGCCCGCGGGGCTACCCAGGGGCTGCTTTCGGCGGTACCCGGTACCGAGCGCGGCCAAGGGCAGCTGCAGCCGTCCTGCACGGTCGGTGGCTGTAGAAACAGCCAGTTGCTGTGGGGTTTCCTAAAGGTGCTTCCGAGTGGGTGGGTTTGTGCTGCTCCCGCTTTGTAAACTCACAAGCAGCTTCTCTGAACATTGGCGATGAGAAAGGGAGCTTGTGCTTTAGCAGCTTTTGATCTTGGAGGTTGCAGTCACTGCTCTGTTTCAGAAACTTCCCAAAAACAGCTTCTTCATGCTTTGCTGAAAGAGCAAGGACAACGGGGTATTGGCATCGTCCGGCCAGGGCTGTAAACACAGCGCTGAAACATCTCATGCTTGAGCTCTGGGCCAGGCACAGTGTGGAGGCTCCTTTGTGGCCACTCTGCTCACTTATGTGTTGAGTGAGATGTTGTGAGCTCCAGCTCACAACCAGATGTTGTGAGCTCCAGCTCTGCCCATGTACCCTGAAGCAATTTCTTTACCCTGAAGTCACTACAGAGATGCCTCAGGCTGGATGGCCAGCACTGCAGAAGGGTTCAGGAGCTGGTTGTTGTGGGCTGTATCTGCTGGGCTTGTGTGGTGAGTGTGGGCACCCAGAGGACTGGAAAGATGTCTTGTCTTCCTCCAGCTGATGTGCTGGAGTGTGAGGGTGGGAAGACAAGAGGCAGAGATGTTGGGTGGTTTATGGGTGTTTTATAGGCTGTGGGACTATAAAGTGACATCTTGACTAGGGAATTGAGGTGCATGAAAGTGACTTGCAGTTATTGTGGGACTTGGGTACATCTTATTTACAGATAAAAAGTAGGGTTTCTGTGTGATCAAGCAGAAGCCTTGGCTCAATCCCGACTTTTATTTCTCCCTGTCTCAGAAATGATTACCACATGCTGTATGCATTAAACTGTAAGAGTTTCCTGACTTGTCAGTCAGTTGTTTGAAAAGAGTTAAGTGTAACTTGGTTAGTGGATTCAGGAGTGTTCTATTCCTGTGCAGCAGCTCAGATTGCCTTTCTTCTTGATGTTCTGCCTCTGCAGAGAGTTGTTTTTCCAGGTAAGCTTTCAGCTCAGTGTGGCCCTGAGAGCAGCAGCTTTGAGAAAAAGCCTTCCAAGGAGTAAAGGTTTATTTATGGCTTCCCTTGCAGCAAACAAGGCCAAGTTGGCAGCGTTTCACCTGCAGGGATCAGTACTGCTTCTCAAGCCTGGATTAGGACAGCGGTTGATGATGACGTGATTGTGCAGAAGGTGATCTCTGACACTTATATGGCAATCTAGCGAGCAATGTTTATTCTGTCTCTTTCTGAGAACTGAATGTAGTGCCCTTGAAAACCATGTTTTGAAATGAGACCTCAGGAGTGACGTGAGGTTTCTGTATTTGCTTTCTCTGTGTCCTCAGCCAAATAGCCCATTCCTACAATGAGGTGTTAAAACTCAAACTCCTAACCCTTGAATAAGTTTGAGCAACATCAGTTTGTGATCAAACTGAAACCTTTGTCACAAAAATAAAGCCTAGCAGGTGTCCGTGCATACCTCTGATGTCACTGCAAACACCTGCACAAACTCCTACTCCAGCTTTTCACAGGTGCCTTGGGTTTAAATCTGCCTGAGCAAGAAGACAGTTGGGTGACAGCGTGTCTCCTGCTTGGAGGCAAGAGTTTGAAATGGGGTAGTTCACCCTGCAGACTCTCTGAAGAAATGCTGCTCTTGTATGAACGCCGCCAGCGCAGGTGTGAGTGAGTTTCAGTTGTTGTGCACTGTGTGTGGATTTGCAGAAAGGAGCTACACACTTCTTTTAAGGGTTTTGTATATTTTCTACTTAATGCTTATGTAAAACAAGCCTGAGAGGTGTATTTTATGCCAGCGTTCCTGTTAATCCCTTATTTCTGTTAATATCACATCTATTGTGGATCTGCTTTCCTTTACTGGTTAAGAAAGTTGGAGGATCTTGGTGGTGGCATGCCTCTGCCCTTCAACCAGTCATCTACTTGTTGCAGTGTTCTCTGTGTGTGTTCAGGAGATGAGCTTCCAGGATTAATCTGGAACATGTGAAACTCTTCCTGCTTGCAAGTCTTTTGGCAACTGTTGGAAGTAAATACATACTTGAGAAGAAACCAAGCAGCTTTTAAGCATTCCAAGCTTAAAGCAGTCAGCTCCTAGTTTTCTGACCTGTGACTTCTCTGCCCTTCCCTCTTTTGTCTGGCAACTGAAAATCACAGAATCAGCTAGGGCAAAAAAACAGTGCAGGTCTCTACAGTTAAAGGCTAATCAGCCTTGGAGAGAAGGAAATCGACTTAAAAAAGAGGGAAGGGCAAGTCCTGAGGACATGGTTTTGGAAAAACAGAGTTAACTCTCCCTGGGGTATCTCACTGAATAGTTCTGAACTGGTTTTCTGTTTAGAAAGCTGCATTTTAGCTTATAATGGAATAGAAACCCCAAAAATGATCCTCAGATGCTCAGCTTCCAACTGGTGTGTGTATACATAAAAACATACTGGCCTTCGTGTTCGGGTCAGTGTCATAAGTGTCAGTCTCTCAGTGAATAAAAATGAATACACACGTTGCACTTTACTGCCATATTCCGTGTTGCAGTTCTCTTCTGTGAGGTGTACGTAACAGTGCAATATTGAGCACTTTAGGACTTTGCTCAGCCCAGTTAATAAACATTTTCAGTTTTAAAGCTGATAAAGACAACGCTGAAACGTGGCTGAACACAACACCCAGCTGCCACGCCACTGCTCTCTGCAGTGGGGCATCCTTATCCTTCCAGTGTAATTTATGAACAGCTTTGTGGTGTGTTTTTCCTGGTAGCTAAACACGATGTTAGAAACTTATTGTTTATTTATGGTTTTCTCCATCATTAAATTAGCCTTCGGGTCAACACAAGGTGAATTGGAAATAAGATTGCACTTGATGCATGACTTGAAAAGACATCACGTGCTCCTTTTGGGGTTTAAAAACAAACCAAACCAAACCAAAACAAACCCGCCTTTCTGAGGCAGCGCCGGCTTCTCTGCAGCTGCACTCTCCTGCCTGCAGACAGCGCATCACCTGCTTCTCGCTGCTCCCAGCCACCCTTTGCTCTTGTTTCCTCCTCCTGCAGCCTGGGGCCGGTTCCAGCCCGACTTGCGCGGGGCGGGGAGGGGGGGGGGGGGAACGATGTGAAACACCAACTGCGCGACACGTCCTGTACCTGCCGGGCCGCTGTCCCTTGGGGCAGTGAGGTTGCGGGGCCCCAACGCTCCCGGGCTGAGCATCCTCCCGTACAAAGCACAGCCACAGGAGCCCCGCGCGGGGCAGCTCCGCCCCGACGGGCAGCGGTCCCGCGGGTGGGCTGGAGAGGCGGTGACGGCTCCGCCCGCCGCCACTGCAGTGAGAACCGGGAGGAGGCAGAGGATGGCGGCGGCGGCTGCAGCATCGCCGGCGCGGGAGCTCACGCAGAACCCGCTGCACAAGACATGGGAACCCTACGACAACGGGCTGCCGGCGGGGCACAGCGCGCAGCGCGGCGGTGAGCGGGGGGCGGGTATAATAGGGGATGGGGGAGGTGGAACGGGACGGCTGCCCGCAGCTCCGGCAGCTGTCAGCGGGACCCTGCGGGCGACCGCTCATCCTCCTCTTCCTCCTCTTCCTCCTCTTCGGTTTGTGTCGCCGTGGGAAAGCCGCACCCGGGGGGGGGCGATTCGGGCTGAGCGGGGTCGGGGTGCGAGGAAAACAACGTGAGGGGCCGGAGCTGAGAGAGCCCCCGTCGCCCTTTACTGTCCCCGCCGAGCGCCAGACCCTTTGCCCGGCTTTTAACGCATCTCTGCTGCCGACGGCGCGTTCCCGAGGTTCCCACGGCTCGCGGCTGATGTGCCGGGGTCTGGTGGGTGAGGCTGTCGTGGTTCCCCGTGGAGAATCGCCGAGGAAGGCAGAAAACCCCGAAGCTGCTGGATATATGCCCAGCGGAAAGCAGCAAAGCTTTGGCTGGGGAGAGTATTTTTCTGGTTGCTTTTGTTGCTGGGTTGTTTGGTTTTTTTTCTCCTTTTCTTTAAATGCTCTGGCTCTAAGGAGCGGTTATATTCGGTATATTCTTCTTGGAAGAAAGGCCTAAAAATGTCACTGTATTTTTTGTTTGTTTTTTTTTCCCTTTAGAAGCCAGTGCTGCATCAGGCCATCTGTTGTATGAGTTAATGGCTTTCCGTATTTTTGAGGTGCAGCCAACCAAGTCATCAGCCTCTAAAGACTTTGGCTGTGGCGTTTGCAAACCATCGTTTATTAACAAACTTCACCTCGCAGGTTTTCTTCCTCCTCCCCCTTTTTTTTTTTTCCCCACCCCTTTTTCTTCACTTAAATGATTGAGGTTCAATACACGGCAGTTTTGCAGACAAAAGGGGCTTTGTCATGTGGAATTGTTTTTTACTTGTCATGCAAAGAGGCTGCGCTGACAGAGCTGAGGGCTCTGCCGGTATGGCAGACATCCACGGCCTCAGCTTTGGTCCAGTCCTTGCTAAAAATAAAAGCCCAAACTTTCTTGTTTTCTGCTAGGCAAACAGGCATGTGTTTCCTCATGAAATGAGTTCCACCAGCACCTGAAAAATAGTAGGTGAATACTGAAATAGGCAAAAAAAAAAAAAGGTCAGAAAATGGGTGTCATTGCTTTTGCGAACAGCTAAAGAGAATGCTCTGTTTTGGCCTTAATGTGGCTTCTCTTTTCCAATCCAAATCACATCTGTTACAGGGTTGACACAGACACTGGTTTACAAAAAAAAACCACACACCCTCAAAACCAAACTCATACCCAAAATCTGGTGACATACACAATCTCCTTGGCAGAGTTATTTCTCTTCTCCTGAGTGTAAGTTTAAAAAAAATGATTTCACATACTTGTTCTTTTGTAGGATTCTGTAACTTTTGGTGCCCAAGAACCCTTATAAAACCTTTTTGCTAGAAAAAGATTTGAAAATGTTTCTTTCTAGTCCTTTTGGGTTTTTTTTTTTTGCATGCATTTGTTCTTGAAACTCCACCCATAATATATCTATGTGGTACCTAAGAAGTACAAGCAGTATAGAGAGTAGCAGAAGCTAGTCTCCCATGATAAAACCCCTCTATCTTGTTTGAGCAAACTGAGAACACTTTGTAATTTTTCCAGTCCAAGGGGGCTGCAGAGTCCTTTATCCTCAGATTTTCATGTACCACGCACTGTGTTCTGATGAGGCAGTGTGGCCTGCAGGGCCCCGTAGCCATGCTGTGGCAGCTCAGGATGGGTTGCTCAGGCTAGGTCATTTGAGGCACTGCTGGGATTGACAAGTTCCAGTTCTCTGCTGCAATAGATAACTGTGTTAAATGTTTCTGTTCAGAAAAATTCAAGCTCAAGTGGAAGTGGATTTCTTGTCCTTAAGAGTAGTTTTCCAGTAGAAGCAGTGCAGCTAGTCACTCTGATACCTTATGAATGCCAAGGCTAAGCGAGAAGAACTCTTTCAGTCTCCTTTGGCTGGGTTTTTTGTTTCCTTGTTTGTGCTGATGACCTTTACCTGAGCTACTTTTCTCTTTCTAGAAGGCAGATGGACAGAACCATGCAGATCTCCAGTTGAGGATTCAGCAGATCCGTCTTCACAGGGACTTACCTCTGTCAGCTGTTTCTAGTGTTATGTTTCTAAAAATGGTAGCAAATGGAATTCTGTAGGGGAGAATAAATCTGGCTACCTGTGCCAGGGTTTGGCTTGAGATGAGGCTTTGAAGAGCTCACTTTTTTAGTCAGTGCATTACGTCTTCAAGGAGTGCTGGTTCCATGCAGGCTACTGAGCAGACTGAGCTTTTATAGCTGATGGGACTAGTGAAATGAAGGTAACTGTTCCAAATGAAGTTCCAAAGTAAGGCTGTAAGGCAGTAGAAATGCACTTTTTTATTTGCCATTTACTTTTGTGGGGTTTTTTTTGTGAAAGGTTTTGCCTGTGAATAGGTTGCAGTAAAGCTACTGGTGGAAATGGCTGTCAGGTTGCTTCAGGCTCTGTGAATCGAGCAATGTGCTTCAAACGTGAACACAAGAAACAAACAGCAAAGCTGCTGTAGTGAAAGTTGTTTGGAGAGCAGAGCAGAGCAGAGGATGTGTACAGAATGAGAGATAAATAGTCAGCTTCCTGTGGTTAAACATTATTTTCCTTACGACACTTAATGCTTTTGTTTCCCTAAAGCTGCTGGAATTTGGTCATTCTAATGATTTTTCATTTGTTGTTCATACAGCAATATGAATTTATATTACTTAGAGCATCAAATGAAGGTTATCTTTGTTCTAAAGTCTTTGAGCTCGTGCTCCATGTGTTTATTTGTGCTCGCAGCCCTAGGAGCTGGAGAAAGTGAATAAGCCAAGGACAAAGAGGTCCCACCTGTAGCCCGAGGATTGGCATGTATGATGGGACCATCACTGCTGACACCAAAGCTGTAGCAAGCAAGTGGTAACCGTGAGCAAGTGGATGGCAGAGCTGCTAGGAGCAGCCAGTGGTGTGAGGCTAGCTGGAGGACAAACAGGAATTCTGAATCCCTTGAATCAAGGTCATGAGAGAAGCTGGGGATTTGGACAAAGAGAGAAGAGGCAAATTGAAAGATTTCTTCAGGTAAAGGAGAAGGATGCTCTTCAGGAAGAGCAGCAGGATGGGGAATGTGAAGAAAGATAACCAGTTGTCATCATTATCAACGGTAAAAAATGCATTAGCAACAGCTAAATTGTAATGGGGAAAACATGTAGGATTAACCTGAATTGAAAGGGTGGTTGTGTTGGCTTAAATATAGCCGTTTATGATCCTCTAAATAGTACAGGGAATTTGAAGAACAGGCTTTGAGTCAGAGGCCATAGAAACAGCAAGAACCCTTCGTGAACTTCAGATGAGTAACCATAGCAGCTCGATACAAAAAGCATCTGGTCTTAAAAGTTGACTTCAAAATGTAGATAAACACAGATAAAGAAGCAAACTCTCCTTTTGGGTGAAAGGGAGAGCTGATAATATGTTGGGTAGTAGATGGACTTGAAAAATACCAACTGTTGTCTCTGATTTCACAAAGTCCATGTGAGTTTTGAGGGCTGATGAAATGCTGCATAGCTGAGTTGTGTTGTTTAATGTCCCAGTCTGGTTGCACAATCTTCTTCTGTGTCTCACGTTGTTTCACAACAGCCTAAGAGGCAAGAAATGAGCATGTCATTTCGTCTTTCCTTGGCTCTTGAGTTATAAACTTTAGAAGGGTAGACAGGCATAGTTTTGCTCCGAGCTGCAGCTTGCTGTGTTGTTCAGCAGTATTGATATTTTAACTGGGATAATGACTTTGCTTAAATTCCAGCACTTGGCTTCAATGCACTTCATCACTTGCCCATTCTCAACCACTGTTAACTTGAGCGTGTGTTTTGTGTGTTCCCTCTAAGCAAGGGAATGCAACATACCTTTGGTTTTGGTACAACTGTTTATAAACATCCAGTCTTGCGTGCATATATCACAAACATCTATTGTAAAGGAAAAGGGTAAAGTCACAAGGCATCTTTAACAAATGGCAGAATGCAACCCTCTACGTTTTGTTTTGCTGTTCTGAAAGTTCTGAGCATGTTCTGAACTGAGTGTTGACAGCACATCCATGGGTTGGGGCCGTTGAGACCCCTTAGGTGTTACACAGGTGAAGCATTATTAAAAATATAGTTTGTTTTCTGGAGGCAAAGTTGTGTGGAGATTTCTGGAGGTAAACCAGAAAGACCAGTGATAAGCAATTGAGAGAAAGCTGCACTTAGGAGTCTGCCTTGGCTCTGCAACTCTCACCTATATAACTACTGTTTTGCTGCAAATTGGTTTTCATATAAAGTCAATAACAGTGAGGTGCTCCGAGAAGGGCAATGGAGCATTGTGCCATTGGGAAAATATTAACCTACAGAAGTTTGTTTTTATTAATCCCAGGAGTCAGATCTGTGTAACGTGTGGTTGGTTTGTTTGTTTTTATCAGTCCATTTCCTCATGTCAAAATTGCTTACGTTTCTCCAAAGGAAGGTGAAAGTTTTGAGGCAGTGCCATTTTAAATACTGTCATTGGAGTGAAAGTCTCTCCCCACTTGCAGTGAGTGTTGGCAGCATTTTGTTGAGAAAGCTGTGGTTCAGTCAGACAAAATGAAAGGCAAATTATCTTTAACTTTTGGGTATTTGATACATCTCTGGAACATTGTGATTCATCTTGCTCCTGAGCTTTTTACTGAGCTAATGAGCAAAATTAAGCCTTGTTGATTACACAGGAAAACCAAAAGCCTGTGCTGAGTCTTATGTGTATGGTTGAGAATGCCACACTGAGGTACTGAAGAAATTAAGTAGTTGTGTTGGGTTCTTTTCTGTCCTGTCATTTAGCTGTTAACATCTGCTGTTTTGGCCAGCAAATATGCCTCTGACTGACTTCCAAGTGCATAGGTGCCCTTGTCGCTATGTGCCTCCTGTGTAAGTGGGCTTAGACTCTAACCACTGTTGGCCAACTAAACATGTTTAAGTGCCCCTAATTTTAAATTGCAAACTGATGAGGACAAGCCCTAATGAGTATTTTGTAGTACCAGGTACTGTGTAGTGCCATTCACAGGGCTGTGGCACCATGTAAAAGCAGAGTATTTATTGAAATCAGTGATATTCCTCCTTTTGGTGTGCAGGGCATCTGTCTGACTGGTATCTGTCCTTGCAGAGGAAAAGCACTTGGTCAACCTGACACCTGATCATAACAGGATTGCAACTTGTTTGGGATCATAGAATCATTACGGTTGGAAAAGACCTTTAAGATCTTTGGGTCCAACAACTAACCTCACACTGCCAGGCCCATCACTGAATTAAACCCTGTCCCTCAGTAACTTCACCTATGTGTCTTTTGAATATCTCCAGGGATGGTGATATTTAGCACTGTTTCATTTAGCACTGTTCTTTGCAAAGCAAATGGAGCTGAGGCTGTGTTCAGAGCCTTTTTGTTACAGAACCTGATTGTCTTTTACAAGTCTTTATTTCCCTGCTTACACCAGAAAATTGCTTAAACCTTGATATTACTAGATAATTCAGGTGAAGAACCTTTCAAACTGTCTCTGAACAGCAATGTTTTCTCATAAAATTTCTAGGGGCTCAGAGATTTCTCCTGTCTCAATGTTTTATTGTCCTTAAAAGTAGAAGCATAGCTGTTAAGTAAACACTGCACTCTTTGCATGTCATGGACTTTGTTTCCTGAGCCTGCCTTCCTCTCCTTGGAGAGGGGCTTCACAGGGTTCAACTCAGGACAACAAGGAAAAAGGACAGGCAAACATCCTTCTTGTTTATAGGCTTCTGCACAGAGGAGCTTACTCTGAGGGCTTTTATCGGTATCCTGGAGACACGGATGTGTTTGGATGGATCTGTTTTGGTTTGCACTGGGTTCCCTGTAATTTTCATTGCATGGAGTAGACTGTTTCATGAGTTTGAGGTTAGGTAAAGTTTTGCCTCCTTTCTCTCCTGAAAAGTGGTGTATTTTTCATGGGTTTGGAGTTTGGTTTTTTTTTCCTTTTTAATGTGTGTTTTAAGACTGTATCTGTCTTTGCTAATCTGTTTATCCTTTTTTGATGGGTTTACTATGTGCAATGACCATGCCAGATTCATGCAAGTGACTTTGTGGGATGGGACAGATCCAAGGTTTTGGAATCTCAGTGCTTTGTACATCAGTTTAGCCATACCTTGCAACCTTACACTGAGATTTAGTCCTTTGGAGCAAGCTGGCTCCTCCTCTTTCAAGACACTGAGAAAAATCGATGCATGTAGGGATTGTATAGAAATTCATTCCCTTTGAAATATGGGCTCTAGGGAGCTTGGTTGTACCTTTGTCCTACCTTAATAGCTTCTTTCTTTTTAGGCAGTTTGTTGTAGCTGTGATAGATTTGTGCAAGGTATCCATAGTTTTGTGCCATTAAAATGTTCTGTATGTAACAGATGGGCTGCCCAGATGGGTTGTGGAGTCTCCTTTTCTGGAGACCTTCAACACCCACCTGGACGAGTTCCTGTGTGGCCTATAATAGGTGACCCTGCTCTGGCAGAGGGATTGGACTGGATGATCTTTTGAAGTCCCTTAAGATTCTGTGGTTGCATGGAATACTTGTACTTCGTTCCTAGTAACCATCAAATAACAGTCAAAATTTAGTTCTATTTCAAAAGGGATTTTGTCTTAATATTTCAAGGAGGAGAAATAATAAATAGTGACTTCTCAGTCGTACAATAGTGTGTTAAGCTGCATCTGTCATGCTTGTTTCACTCAAAACCGAGAAAAGATTGAGCTGTGTCGAGGTCTTGTCTTAGAGATTTAAAAGTTATCTAAACATTGTATACACCTTGCTGTTTCCTTTCAATGCAAGCACTGAACTGAGGTACACGGCCGTAAGTTGCCTCTGTCCTTTTTTTGGTGTTGTTTTTGTATATCTTGAAACACATGTGCAAACAAATAGCTTTCTCGTCTTCTGCCTGTAAACAACTCTTGTGTCCAGTGTTGCACTGCCACTGTCTTGCCCTTCCAAAATTCAGCACAAGAAACCCAGTTAGGTCCCCTGTATGCCCAAAGAAATAGAGACACGATGCATGAGCTGCTTGAACAGTCACTTCATCTGAGAGCACTCACGTTGTCATTTTACACCACAATGTAAGCTTTTTCTTTGTGGGGATGGTTAATGCTGAATCCTAGTTTTCTGCTTTTCTGTTTCAGTATGTATGACCAATTGCCCTACTCTGATTGTCATGGTGGGCCTCCCAGCAAGAGGAAAAACCTACATCTCGAAGAAGCTGACACGTTATTTAAATTGGATCGGAGTGCCTACGAAAGGTAATGGATTTACTTTTGCTTGCAGCAGAAGGACAGAGCAGATGTTGAGTGCTTTATAAACCTAATTCCCAGTAATTTCGTTGCCAGCTTTGCTAAAAATCCTCCTACTTTGTTAACTTATATTTAAGCAGTAGCATATGCAGCCTCTCTGTTCTGTGTAGATGTTAGTTAATCAAATTCTGGTGACTGTTCATTTACCTCATTTTTTTTTTCTGCCAGGTGCCTAAATCAACTTTTTGTCCTTGTCCTTTAATTCATTATTATTTAGCTGTCTTTCCCCACCCCCTCTTCTTTAAGTGGGTGAGAGGGAATTGTGTTTACAAGCTGACAAGCAGTCGGTACTTCTGGGTACTTCTCTCTCTGTGAGCTTTGCGCAACATATAACTGTTTGTGTAACTCTGACTGCATTTGTGGAATGTGTTACAGCTCTTTGTCTGAATATTAAGAGCCCAAGGACCTGAAGCAGCCACTTTTTATCATTCTAGAAGGGCTTTATATATGTGTTTTGAGTGAGAAGCGACAGCTCAGATTGGCTGTGCCAAGGACTGGGCTGTCCTACCTCATTCCTGAGCTTCTGTGCTATCCTGGGGGCCAAGATGGACAAGTAAACAAGACTTAAGTCCATTTGAGGTTCTCAACTCTGTTTCTGTAGAAGAAAATGATAGATTTAGTGTTCTGTGATTTTTGTGTCTGGTGCAGTAATGGTGGCTTTATAGTTACAACTAGTTTATCATTTAAATGACATTAAACATATTAGATCACACTGACGTATAGACTTTTGGCTGAATGTTCAGAGGAGTATTTCCTAGTAGCTCTAAGAAGTCAAGATGAAAAGTTCTGGCCCATATTAAAACTGCCTTTTGATTCTAGGGTATAGCTTCTTCAATCGATGTTTTCTTAAGCTCTTAGCAACTTGTCTGACGCTTTCTTTAGATGAGATCTGGAGGATATGTTGCATTCAGTATGAGAGTTTACAGGGTTTGAATATGAGAGTTTACAGGACTTAAATTATTGGGTTTTAACTGTTTTCACAGGGTATAACCATTCTCATAAGCAGTATCAGATATTTAGGGACTTCAATTTTATCCGTTAGGCTGAAACAGAGTAACAATCTAAATAAGTTAGCCTATAGCTGATAAAATGTATGTGATGTAACTATGGTTGTATATTAGGTACACATAGCTATATAGATATGTATGATATGTTATTGTGTTCAGCATTTTAGAGTGTGAACTTTGAAAAGCAAACATCCAATATTGGACAACAAACAAGATACTGTCCACATCTGGATCATGTTTGGTTAAATATATCCCAAATACTGTATCCATGGGCGACCGTGAACAGCACATCAGAAAACAGATGCATTTGGACTTAACAATAGAGCATTGCTGTCTAATTCTACAAAAATATACAACATCAAGTTACCACAGGAGTTTCTGTCCTAGGTTGCTGGTTATGGTTGGTCTTTGTTAGAAAAGATGACTTGGTGTCTTATTGAAAAACCACAGACCTTTCGTGTTCTTTGTGTCATCAGTGATGCAGTTTTACTGAGGCTGAAGTCAATTTGAAATAACTCACTGACTGAGGAAATAGGTGACTCATTGTCTAATTCATCCAATTGATTGGGACTGAATCTATGCATAAGTATCAAGTAGCCCTAACATTTGCTACCCTGTGGCTGTTGATGTCCTGAACTTGTTGTGTGTTTAGTACAGTAAGTGTTCTTCTTCTCTGAGACAGTTAAAATAACAAGATTATGTAAACCAGAGGAAGGATAAATGCCATCTTTTCATGTAACATACCTTAATCAAGCAGGGGAGTTGAACGGAGCTGAAGGTAAATAGTCTAAGGTTGATGTTAGCTGAATCATTTCAGCCATCAATATTGTGGTTTCTTTCTTTATTTCTAAAATCCTGTGTTGTTTAGAATGTGAGATGGTTAAAAACACAAAGGGCTTTTTGAAGGAAATTAGGTCAATTAGATGCCTGAGCAGAACTGTGCTGCAATGTGGTTTTTAGATGCTAAACGTCGGGAAGCTTTATTTTGATTAGTTGTGGCTGTGTGGTAGTTGTGGTACCAGGTAGCTTTGTGAGACTTTTCCATGGGGGTGGATGCTACTAATAAAGGCTAAAGATCATCCCCCTAGATAGCACTTTTTCCTTTGCTGTACGTGACTCTCTTGTAGTAAATATTCTTTCTTATGAAATTAATTCTTTCTTTCTTTTCAAAGGGCTGTTGCCTGACAACACTGGCTCTCAGAACTTGCATCTTCTGTTTTTCTTACAAGGAACCACCTTTACGTGTGGCCTCTATAGCCAGTGCTCATTAAACCTGTCACAGAAGAACCTGGATTGCACTATAATCTGTGTCATGCAGTTGACTGCAAAAAAAATTCACGTCAACATTGTTGAATTTGAGCAAAACTTGACTTTTTGGGGAATAAACAATATTCATTTCTCTATTCTCTGTTCCCAGTCTCAGTAGCAGCCTATATACTTCAGATAATGGTTGAGCACTTTTATCCTATGTCTTTATTTTCTCTTAATTGCAACAAGGCAATTGTATCTATTACTACTTTTCCTCTTTCCAAAGTGAAATCTGGCAAGTAGTTACACCTTGGCAGCTTCTCAAACAGGATACTGCAGTTAGATCTAATGGTAACAAAACCCGGCCTCGCAGTTCTGCTCAGAAGACCTACGGGTCACAAACAAGTTAAACATTAATTGCACTTCAGAGACATACTTTCAGAGCTGTTGAATGAAGTTAGGGTACAGTGTCATTGTCTGCTGAGTGGCAAAACAGAACTGCTTTGCTGTCATCCCATAAGCACTGTTGTGACACGTGTACAGCCACAGACCTTATGGACCTTTGCTCACCTAACAAATAGTTTTCTTTGACCACTGTTAAGAGATCACAGGAAGATTATAATCAGTACTTAAGCGATTTTTTTTTAATGGTGGTTGTGTTGTTTTGGCTTTCTTTTCCTATTTTGTTGTTGTTTGATTGGGTGTTTTGGTCTTTTTTTTTTTACAACACAAGCATTTAAGAAAAAGATATTGTGAAATGGTATGCACTGATCCTTAACAAATAGAAATATTTGGGCAGAGCTCTGAAAAAATGTTTCCACAACTTGAATGTTAAAGTTTTATCCAAAGCAGGATTGTTTAGTTCTGTTTAGAACTCCTCTTTGCCTAAATAAGCTGAAAGCTTTGGGAGGTGCTATCAGAATACTGTTTCACTGTGTACATACACTGAAGGAAAGCTAGATTATTAGCATTCCTTTAGTAGGCTACTGAAACCGAGTTCCAGCGACTTCTGTGAAGAAGGAAAAGTGTTTCTTTTTGTTGTTCAAGCAAACTGCCAGACAGAGGCACAGTGATATGGCCACGTTACTCCATTAAGTTACCTACAACCCAAATGTTCTTGTGTCATTTCTATGATTTGTTGTTGTTTTCATATTTAACACCAAACAAGCCTCCCAGAACAGAAGAACTAATACATATTGACTTTGTACATGCTAAATTAACTTTGCAGCCGGTTTGATATCAAAGCTGTCACAACCTTTGTCTTCTTTGTGTGAATATCCTCAGCTCTCACTAATACTGGTTTCTTCTTGGCAGAATTTAATGTTGGTCAATATCGTCGAGATTTGGTGAAAAAGTATAAGTCTTTTGAATTCTTCCTGCCTGACAATGAAGAAGGCTTGAAAATCAGGAAGTAAGTCTTGAATGTGTTTGGCTACACGATGCTAATTGTGTTCAAATGGTACCCTGCATAATTTGCTCTTAGAGACTGCGTGTAAGGTCTGTTTTTGTGTGCTCAAGAAATGACTACAGTGTGAAAGTACACGAAGAAGAAATTCAGGAGAAGGTGGAGAAGTGATTTGTTTAGATGGCTTAAAATGTGAGGTATTTTTTTCTTAATTTTGGTCATCAGATGCAGAGAAGGTAAATCCTGGATTCCTTTTGGCTTTTCTGTAGGCTGTGACTGCTGTTGTTCCTTCAGATGTTTCAGGATATTTTCACTCAAAACAAAGCAGTTTCAAAACATACCTATTACTTTTCTTTTTGTTTTTGGTAAGGTATCAGATAATAGCTGTGACTCTTCTATCTAATTCCTAAAATGCTCTTTTAGAGCTTTTATGTGACTCATAAAAGAAAAACACCCACGTAACTGCTTTTCTTTTTGGTTTGCATACTGGAATTTTTCACCTGGAGTACTCTGAACGTATTTGTCATTATCTGTTCAAATGAGCAGGAACAAAGCACTATTACTCTCTCCCTGAAATTGTGTCTTTGGCCACTATGCAAGCGTTTCATCCAGTCAGTCAGTACACTGCCTCAAAAATTGCCATGTTTTGTTAATACTGTGCAAAGACGAAGCACTTGAGACTCCCATCTTACCTGGAAAGAGGCTGTGCTTTAATGTCAATAGAGAAGAAAGGGTAGATGAAGAGAAAGTCAGAGCAAGAGGAATTTGCCTCTTTTTTTTTATGGTAGATCAAATGGGAAGGTCTTTTGATTTGCTTCACCATTCGTCGTCTTTTTTTAGGATGTTCAGGAAAACATTTAAGAGTATGCAGTATGAAATGAACAGCAATTTCAGAGGAGTGGAAATGCAATTTGATTAGGTTACTTAAAATAGAGAGTATTTTGTTATTGATTGTTTCAGCTCAGGTATCAAATACCTGGACTTTGTTTTTGTGGCTGTCTCTCTTGTCCTGTCTCTCTTCCCTTTCCCCTTCAGCAGCAGCTGAATATTGCTAATGTCAAAGGAGAACAACTTGCAGTAGAACCTCCTAATCCTTTGGGACCAAAGAGTAGATAGGAAGTGCATTAGCCTTGGAAGTCCCTACCTTTTGCTTAGAGGTAGAGCCAAACCTTTTAACGCACCTTTGTGTCACCTGTTAGACTAAATGATGGGGAATATAACATGAAGTGGGCTGTGTGAGCTAATCTGCTTAGTTAGCAATGAGTAAAGAGGGTTTATATTTATTTAGTGAAGACTTGACTGATGAATCTCAGTTCCTGACAGCTATTAACCATGCTAATGTGGAAATACTGTCAGGATTGAAAAGCCTTCGTTTTTTCCTGTTAAAATAAAGCTGTGCATGCAGAATATGGAAAATGTAAGAGAAGAGTTATCTGTTTCAGCCTGGTAGCCAGCACAGAATAGTAATGCATGGAAAGGCTGTTGAAATGGACAGGTTTTTTTTTATCTTGGTGCTGCAAAAGGATTGTACTTACTGGAAACAAATAGGGCTTTGTTCTACGAATGAGTAAATTGTGTACAATGTTAACATTGCCCACCAGTGTTACTTGTGTTAGAAATCATGATGGACTTCAAAGATAGTGCTAATGCTGGGGAACTGGGAAAGTTGCAAATGAGTTTATTGTTATCCAGATTTAACACAAATGTAAAGTATTTAGGGATGGGTTTTTTTTGTGTTTGTGTCCCGAGAGGTCTCCAGTACTAATTAGATTGGATTGGTAACTACAGTGGGATGTTATTTTCACCCCTGTCCCTAATACTTGGTGCAAACTTTGTTTTATTTTCTATTTTAACAGATTTTTTTTCCCATAAGGAATTTTTACACAGTGGTTCAAAACAGAATAAATAGATTACTAAAAACCAGTTTTCTGTCTACTTCAACTTAGGGCCATAACATAAAAGCCTTAAATTGATTTATTTTTCCTCTCTTAGAGTATCACATTAAGAAGCAAATACCTATGAGCATGTAACTGGGAAAAGAACACAGTTGCAGGGATGATTTGGTGGTGTTACTCTAGATCTGTGAAAATTTATCCTGGTCAGTACAGTTGATGTGTATTCTGTGGTGATGGGTAGTGGTTTCAGTTATACAGAGGAGCACTGGACAGGTCTTTTTTTAGGCACATGGCCGTGACCATGTTTCCTTAGTATAGTGTGGTTAACCTTTGTTGTTTTTTTCCCCATATTTTGAGGAGGAGCGCATTAAATATGTATTTCTGAGATTACCTAACATTTGCAGAGCGCTTTGATAAGAAAAAAAAAGCATTAATAAAATGACTTTTAACTAGCATTTGAGTTTTACTGTCTTTCATTTTTCAGACAGTGTGCCTTAGCAGCGCTGAATGACGTCCGACAGTACCTCAGTGAAGAAAATGGGCACGTGGCTGTAAGTTTCTTGTTGGAGACACGTTCTTGAGATGCTTCCCTACAAAACAGTGTGTGTGTATCTGGATGATATACAGCCTGAGTAATTCCAATGTCTCTTCAGTATATCAGGTTATTTGTTTTCCTTTGGGAGTTGAGTTTTAGATCTGCCTTGTTGCTGCAGTAAAAGGAGCACCTGAGTTGAGGGTGATGGTGCCACGTGGAGCAACCACCTTTGGGATTTGAGAGGTTAACTAAGGAAGAGGGTATCACTAAGAAAAAATGTTCCCTTTCTCTCTGTCATGTAATGTACTGTTAAACACATCTGTGGTTTTGGTTACACTTGTGTTTCCATTTGATAGTCTCCTGTTTCAAGCAAAAAGGTAAAGACTTTTTCTGAACAAAATGCGTCCTTGATATCACTGGGCAGTTGTGTAACTGACATGAGAAATATCTGAAGAGATTGCAGGAGAACTTAAAGTAAATTGCTGCATATCTGAGTATTTCTTTGTGTAGCATGCAAAACATCAGCTGTTCAACTATTGGCATTGTGTATACACATTAATTGGCATAACATTGTTTTTCTTAAGACTGCTAACACAACTCCATGGTGTTTTCAGTAACTGGGGAGGACCATTACCTCTGCTGGAGGCACGAGGCAAACTTCATTCTTTGGCAAAACAGTGGTGTGTTATCAGCTAAACAGTTCTTCCAAAAATTGCTGCATATATCTCATAATTCATGGCCAGGATTTACAGATCCTGTAGATTGCAGAATTTTTTCCTGCAAGTGTTTTTCACTTGCATTTGGAACAGCATATTGATTGCAGCATCTTTTTTTTTATATAGTATAAGTTCACTCTAAAACTGTGCCTTAATATTTAATGCTGATATTGGCCAAGAGGAAGATTCTGCCTTGTAGTGTATGTTAGACTTAAATTCTGGATCCTTCTTCCAAATGTTCTGTTCTGCTAGTAGTGCTTTCAAAGTGTTACTTTTTTTAGTGTTCAGTAAACCGTGTGTGTAAAGTGGGAATGTCTTTTGTTTTCCTGTTGTGCATGCTGACTTGGTGGGCCAGAGGGAAGGGGAAGTGTTTTCATTGCTTTCCCTCACATTGAGTGACTTTGAATCCCTATTTTTGTTGTTGCTGACGGAGTGCTTTTCACATGCTATCATGATGTTTTAACTCATGATGCTTTAACTCCTCACTCTCTCTGTAATTATTCGTAGGTCTTTGATGCCACAAACACAACTCGAGAACGTAGAGAAACTATTTACAAATTTGGTGAAGAAAATGGATATAAGGTGAGTTAAGAGCAAAGGAGTTCTGAGCTAACACTTGGACAAGCAAGGCAGGGATAATTTTGCCCTTACCTGGACTCTAAGTTAAGAAGTGCACTAGCATAAGCCAGATCTTTCCGAGGTGCTTAGGCTATAGTTCATTTTGTGTTCTCAAGCATTGTTTGTGATTAATCCTCTTTTTTCTCTTTTTCAATGTTTTTACTGCTTGGAGCTAATCTTCTTCTATACTGTGGCTTCACTTCTGTCATCCTGGACCTGTAGCTCTGAATATATTGTCAACAAGAACTGTTTAAAATATGGATCTTAGTGCAGTTTGGATTTTTGCTGCAGAAACACATCAGGGATTCTGTTTTAGTTCTGTACAAACCAAAAACTTTCTGTGGATTTCTACCTTCTGTTATGCATTTAGCTGTTCTCCAGTAGTCTTTCATTTCCTCTACACTTGTGTCTTCATAGAATCAGCCTTTGAAGACAGCAAAACACAAACCTGTTCTCAAGTGAGGCTACTCCATTCGTACCAAGGCTTCTAAATTATTGTTAAAGCTTAAACTACTGCTTTTGTGGCTGAACTTGCATCCTCTGCATTTATTTCTTCCTCTCCCATCCTAAATAGTTCTTACTGCACAATCTTTTCCGTTAGGGAAAAGAGTATAGAGCGTGATGCTTTGGGGAATAGTAGGCTGGAGAAACCTTTTGGTAAATGGAGAGGAGTTTAACGCGTGGCCCTGTTGCAGAGGAGTTAGCATGGACGTGGGCAATATGCTGCTCGTTTGTGTTACATCTCCAGAGCCTTTGTAATGTATCTTCTCTCTTCCTTCTTTCTACACACGTGACTTCCCGTTTGGGCTGAAGATGTTTTTTGTTGAGTCTGTATGTGTCGATCCAGAGGTCATTGCTGCAAACATTGTGGTGAGTATAGGAAGGTTTAACTGCTCTAAGTAGCTCAGTGTTTTCAGAAGTACATTAGAAGAACTTCCAGTAGCAAAAAAAGTATGAGCTCCCATTAATGAAACACTTTTGTTTTCTTATCCATATGTTCCTAACTCAGAAGTTCAGTTCTATGAAGGAGAGCTCTTTTTGCTTGACATGTATTTTAATGAACTTCCAGAAAATATTTGTGTTGTGTGGTCCTTCCCTTTCCCATGTCTTTAAACTTCAAATAAAAAAAGAGAAAGAAACTTATGTACTACTTTCCTGTCCTTATTTTAAACAGCAAGTGAAGCTGGGTAGTCCTGACTATGTTGATTGTAGTAACGATGAAGCAACAGAAGACTTCATGAAAAGAATAGAGTGCTACAAGAACTCATATGAAACGTTAGATGAAACTTTTGACAAGTAAGTAATGAAATAGTACTGTGATCACAACTGGGTTATTTTAACATGTTTCCTTAGGGGATGGAACATCACATATCAGAGACTTGTGCTTTCTGCTCCTGGGAGTTTTTTTTTGATGGCTCGAGCTGTCTTTCTTTTATCAAATTAGAGAGACTTGACTCTGGGGGCATAGCCTGGAAACTTGCTTGAGGGAAACTGGCTAATGAGTCTATTCTTAAACAGTTATTCTTTTTGATTTTCCCACTTAGAGGATGATGTGATTATTCTGGGATAGAACCAGCATTTAGAAACTATTCCAGACTTGCTTTTGTGTTGGTGGCTTGTTGTTTTTTTACCATGTAGAGAAGACCTGAATGATTTCTAAGCTCAACTTAATTTGTTGACAGAGCTAAAATGAATTTTGAACACATCAGTATTAAAAACGTGACTTCTAGAATTTATTTATTTGTGCTTACAAATTATTCTACAGGTGCAGGGCTGTAGAAACGTTCTTAGCTGTTTTATTTGCCTTTTTCATTAACTTTCAACACTTCAGAGTAAAGTAAGGATGACCCATGTGAGGACGAGCCCTATTTCTCTTGCTACAGTCCAGGATTTCAGAATGGGATTTTGAGCTGCACTCTTACCAAGTGCTCCAGGTTTGTGTTAGGACGAGTGCTAGAGAGAAAGCTAGGCTGCATTTGAATGTAATTGAGTGTAAGCAACGTGAAGCTGGTTCAGTCAGGTCAGTTCATGCATGTAATTTCTGTGATGGACTTAACGGTTGTGCCAGGGTGAAATAGTAATGATTAACTTCAAATGATGCTATCAGAGATGAGGCGATGCCGTTTGCTTCTCAGCACTTCCATTTGGTTTTATTGTAAGTGTTCTTGTTTTATTGTGGTGTGATATCTCACGTGCTGGGGTGCATTAAAATGACTGTGGACAGCAGGTTACTTTGCCCCAGTAAGACCACATCTGGAGTACTGTGTCCAATTTTGAGCTCTCCAGTTCAAGAGAGACGGGGAGATTCTGGAGAGAGTCTGGATATCTTACTGAAGCCATCACAGTTGAATGACTCCACTGAATCTTCCTTTCAGTGGAGGGGCTGTATTTTTCCAAGAGAAAGATCTAGATTTGAGAGACAATGTGCAAATAAAGAGAACAGGAAAGTAATGTGAGCAGCTTACATGTGAAAGCATTAGAGTTCATCCTGTGCCTTTGGAGTGTTGCATTGTTTCTTAGGACTAATGCATATTCCTTGAGTAATTGAGGGTTTGTTTATTGCTTTGGTTTGTTGTCTCTTTCCTTTGTGATGAGAAAGAGTGTGGGAGGGTTTTGATAGAATCTAATAGAAACTGTGTAGAATCTTACATTGGTTTTATTTTGTTTGCTCGTGGAAGGGATCTTTCTTACATTAAAATTATGGATGTGGGAAGGAGTTACCTTGTGAACAGAGTAATCGATCACATTCAGAGCCGGATTGTTTACTACCTCATGAACATCCATGTGACTCCTCGGTCAATCTACCTCTGTCGACACGGAGAAAGTGAGCTCAACCTGAAAGGGAGAATAGGAGGAGATCCCGGACTGTCTGTCAGAGGGAAAGAAGTACGTACCTCCTGAACAAGTGTCACTGGGTTTTGTGTTTGTCTGTGCATGTGTGCACTTTGTGCTGGGTAGTTACAGCTTTCTTCCTTTACGCTCTTTTTCCTCTCCATGTGAATAAGAAAGATTCTTTTAGTTGGGTGTGTGGGTAAGGGAAAGTGGATGGACACACGTTGTGAGTTGTGATTTGGTAAATGCTCTTTTATCTGTCATCCTGTTGGTTGCAATCCCTTTTTATCCTTTAGCCCAAAACAACTGTCAAGGGAGTTTTATTTTTAACTCTATTTTTGTAAAATCCCAACTCGTTGGGTAATTGGGAAAGTTCCCAAGTTAATACTAAAAGGAAAGATCCTGGAGGTAAAGATAGGAACTGCAGACAAGCTTGTATGTTCCTTGTACCCCTTTTCCTTCCCTCTCCTGTCCCTCTTGGCTTAACAGAATGTGTTGTATTTCTTAGAAGAAACTTTGATAGAGCCTTTTGGAAAAGTTATGATGAGTTTACAGAGGCTAGAGCCTTTGTGTTCCAAACTGAACAGTGTGTTGGCTCTGAGCCCCGATCCAATGTCTCATGTTTTTTTTTCTTTCAGTTTGCCAAATGCTTGGCACAATTTATTAACGAACAAAATATCAAAGACCTGAAAGTTTGGACCAGCCAGATGAAAAGGACGATTCAGACTGCGGAAGCCTTGGGAGTGCCTTATGAGCAGTGGAAGGTTTTGAATGAGATAGACGCAGTAAGTTCTCTTTTAACTGTCTAATAAGTTGCTTTGTTTGCTAGGGATAAAGGAAGTAACTTAGTTTTGTAGTGTCATGCCTTTGATGGCATAGAAAGTCATTGAAACTGTTTCTAGAGACTGAAAGAATTGTCACTAATTCCTGTTAATAAGGGCTAAATGTTTGACTAAATTTTGCCATAATCAATGTAGTCTTGCTTTGTCTTTCCCAATAAAACATTCCCCTGTAGACACCATGTTGCTGTGAAATTTTTGGATGCAAAGAAATAAAATGTGTCAGGATCTTTGCTGCCCATATATGCAACATATAGGGATTTAATGATTCCACGTAACCATACCTGAGTCCAGCTGAATGTCCTGTTCATCATGTGTGAGGACTTTAGTTTTTTGAGTGTCAAAGTTACAAAGTACAATAGTTGAGGGTTATTTATATATGGTTTTGTTGAAGAGTGATACCTGTGTTTTGCACTGCTGGAAATACAGGCTTTTAAATTATTTTTATTACCTATAGGGAGTGTGTGAAGAGATGACATATGAAGAAATACAGGAAAATTACCCGCTTGAATTTGCACTGAGAGACCAAGACAAGTACAGATACAGATACCCTAAAGGAGAGGTATGCTGTGTTTTCTCTCTGAAGGCGAAAGGCTTCCCTGTCTCCTTGAATACATGCATGCTGGCTTTAGGAAGGAAAAATATATTGAAAATTAGTAAAAAGGTTATTCCTTGCTTCAAGGGAAAGCATCTAGGAACTTGCAAGGGTTGAACCCAGACCATTTAATTTGATTCAGGGCTTGGAGAATAAACTGATAGATTTAGAAGAACAATTGAGCTTTGATTTCAGGAGCATCATTTCCGTGCTGGTCCTGCAGTGTTAAAGCAGGAATGAGAAGCACAAGGCTTCACAATATTGCTTGTGCAAACAGATTGCCAAGGTTGCCTTTGTCTGTTCCCTGTGCTGTAGAGAATGGCTGTTCTGCATGCAGGTCTGGCTCAAGTGCCCGGGAAATCTGTAGCCACGTTGTTCTTCCACTTTAATAAACTTCTTGCCTCTGGGAAAATAACTTGCTGACAGCTTTTCTAAAGCAAAGCCATTAAGGTGCAGCAATTACCAGATGGTCACAGGGCCTGTCCCTGGGTGCTAAAGGCCTAGGATTCAGGGCAGCAGGAAGGAGGAGTAATTGGTTCAGCTGCTCCACTGCTCTGCTGCTCCCATGTTTGTGTCCCAGGAAGCAGAGCTCTCTTCTAGTTTCTCAGTCAAGAGTAATCAGTGTGCCAAGAGCAGCTTGTGATAAGAGCAGTGTTCTGGCGGGTGTGACCTCAGTCTACTAATGAGGCAGTCATTAAACTGCAAAGTTCTCCTGATCCCATTAGAACAAGGACTGTTTGTTTTATTTTCAAACTGCTGACATCCTCTAGGATGGTGACAAACATTTCAAACTCTCTCCCTGCCTTGGGGTGATGAGTTGATGTCAATCTGGCTGGAGACCTCTGCTGAGTTTATCTAGCCAAGGGGCTGAATCAGCAGTGCCGTTTTCCAAGTGGGCAGTGCCAGGGTGAAGGCCTTCTGCTGTGGTCATTCCCAGCCCTGATGGGTGCTGGGCTGTGCTCTCCACGTGTGCAATGTGTGACACGTTTTGGAAGTGTTACTGTGCACACGAGAAGTAAAGTTAAGCACACACATGCATTAATCCTGCTGTTCCCCTGCAGCAGCAGATTCACTGTGTGCACGCTGTGCCAGACAGGCTGCAAGAGAAAACCACCCCCATGCTTTGTGACTTGAGGAGGTGGTGGCTTCCATCAGCAGGCTACTTCATCTGAGCCCAAAGTTGGTTTTCAAAGGGCAGCCTGAACAAGTCAGGCTTTGTGAACTCTTTGTGTGCTGACTGTGGGCTGGGCTTCGCAGATGGTTTTGCTTGAAAGGGAAATGCTTTTGAAGGTGAGGTATGAAAAATAACATGCAAGACTTAACATGTACATTTGCAGACCTTGTGAATTAAATTCTAGGCATTTTGTGGAAATTTTTGATCACAGTGACTAGCTTAATAAAACTTTTCCATGAGGGAGGTGTGCTTTGTTATATGTATACTCTTTGATAGTCTGGAGGACTTGAACCGTGTTCTTAATTTAAGGAAAATTCTTACTACAATATTTGTGCACCAATATAACATTTAGGAGATGACTAATATGAAAGCAAGATCCATTGTATATATATCTACTGTTCAAAGAGTTTTCCCTTTTTAATGTCTTGTGTATTTCTTCTCCCCACCCAGTCCTATGAAGATCTTGTTCAGAGACTGGAGCCTGTAATTATGGAACTTGAAAGGCAGGAAAATGTGCTTGTCATATGTCACCAAGCTGTCATGCGCTGCTTGCTTGCCTATTTTCTTGACAAGCCTGCAGGTAAGCCTTCCTTGATGTGTTACACATGGTCTGTTTTTAAAAACTGTATGGATTAAGGTTCCAAACAGTAAATTCTAACAGTTTCCTTTATCCTCAGGCTAGGCAAGTATGCAGGTGTAATTTTTTGTGCCTGACTCATGTGAAACATAGTAGTTGATTTTTATTGATCTGCTCCTCTCCTGAAATACTGAAAGGTTCTCCTCCCCCTCTCCTCTGCTCTGCTGAGGCCTCATCTGGAATATCCTGTGTCCAGTTCTGGGCTCCCAAGGTCAAGAGGGACAGAGAGCTTCCAGAGAGTTCAGCAGAGGGCTACCAACAGAGGAGCTTGGGCTATCTTTCTTATGAGAAAAGGCTGAGATACCTGAGACTGTTCAGCCTGGAGAAGACTGAGGGGTAACCTCATTAACACTTACAAGTATTTATTTAAAATGTGTATGTCAGGAGTGTGCAGCAACACCTTTTTCTGTAGTGCCCAGTGAGGTAATGGACAAAAGCTGGAACACAAAAGTTCTACTTAAACACAAGGAAAAACTTCTTTACTGTAAGAGTGAGGGAGCCCTGGCCCAGGCTGCACAGGGAGGGTGTGGAGGCTCCTTCTCTGGAGGTTTCCAAACCTGCTTGGACACGTTCCTGTGCCCCCTGATAGAGAGGAACCAGCTTTAGTAGGGGGTTGGACTGGATGTTCTCTAGAGGTCCCTTCCAGCCCTCACCATTCTGTGATTCTGTGAAATGTTTCGGTTTTTGCTCTGTTTGAACAACAGTTTCCTTGCTTACTAGAGATGAAAATGGATACGCTGCAACTAAAACCAAATGGAAGTGGTTATCTTTAACATAATATAAAAGTTAGTGTTCTTGTCCTGTGTATTTCATGTGTTTTGTTCTCTGGTTTCTCAGAACAACTGCCTTACCTGAAGTGCCCGCTGCATACTGTCTTAAAGCTAACCCCTGTGGCTTATGGTAAGTAGTATTAAGTATATATAATATGTAAGTAAATACACTGGCTATGTCATTAGTGAAGTGTGTGAGCACTTAAAACACATTTTTAATTTGTTTCACTTTAAAATAGATTCGGACACTTAGGTGTGACGTGTCGTGGATGCCTGTACAGCTTTGTTAGAATCAGGGAATCCTTGGGTTTACATTTGTTTTGTGTTAAGTCAGGAAATACATATGTATTGATGGAGGCCTGAAACTAGCAGTGGCTCTGGCTGCTGGTGGACAGTTTTCTTTTGCACTGGGCTCATATGCTGTTACACTAACTGTGGCAAACCCCTGCTGTTTGCACACAGCTGGTACAGCAAGCCTTCAGGTTCTAGTGATGTAGTTGAAGGAGGATATTATTTTTTTAGAAGAGAGGCAAATTTAAATTTATACAGGCTTGTCATCTTCCAAAGGGTGTTCTCCTTACCCCTAAGTAGCTTTGTTCTCTTTTCCCAAAGTACTCTCCAACATGAACTGACACTGTTTGTTGTTGGCCTCGTCAGCAGCTATTCTCAGTGCTTAGCTCAGGGGCTTTGACTGAGATTTGCCTCTGGCTTGTAGAGTGTGGTGTATGGGTTGTAACATGTACTTCTGAGTTTTTAGACAGGCTGATAATTAAGTTGTGTGTGTGTTTCAACCTCAACTTAACACATGCCTGCTATTAATTTTCTTTAAGTGATGGCTTAATTATATCTTCTGATATCTCATGACACTTGAGAAGATTATTTATAGACAAAGAGAAGCATCTGCACAGCTTTCCAGGAAATGGGTTGCCCAAAAAATGCTGGTCGAGTTACTAATTGGAAATGCAAAGCTGTCTGTGATTGTCAGCTTTGAACAATGGCAGCCTGGGCCTGTGCTTTGGGTTTGGTTACGTTTCGGATAAAGTTGGGACAAGTAACTAGCTGTTCCACTGTTTAATGCAGTGTCGTCCTGCAGCAAGTGAAAACTATCAGTGCTTTGGTGACACCTTGTGTTCCTTGCCTTGTATGGCAGGCTGGAGTTTGGGAAGTAGAGATTCAGACAGTGAAAACTCTCTTTCTTTTCTTTTTCTCTTTTCTTTTCCTTTCCTTTCCTTTCCCTTCCTTTCCCTTCCTTTCCCTTCCTTTCCCTTCCTTTCCCTTCCTTTCCCTTCCTTTCCCTTCCTTTCCCTTCCTTTCCCTTCCTTTCCCTTCCTTTCCCTTCCTTTCCCTTCCTTTCCCTTCCTTTCCCTTCCTTTCCCTTCCTTTCCCTTCCTTTCCCTTCCTTTCCTTTCCTTTCCTCTCCTCTCCTCTCTTTTTTTTTTGGCCTTTTCCCCCAACAACAGGTTTGGTTTGCTTGGGTTTTTGTTTGGATGTTTTCTTTTTTAATGGGAAGTTGGATTACTGTTCCTAAATGTTAAGGGAGCCTGGATATCTGCAGTGTTTCCTCACACACTGAACAAAGAACAAAAAGAAATGGTATGAGCTACCATCCCTGTCCTTTGAACTGGCGTGGAAGCAATGCCATTGTTCTTTTTTTAGCAGTGTTTGATACATTTGTCTGAATAACACATTTCAGTCCACCTACTTTTTGGAATTTGGCCATCTGAAAATACAAGAGCTATTTAAACTATTTATACAACAATGACCTGTAGTGTTATTTTAGGTTGATGTATCCCTTGGCTCCAGTCAGGTAGGGTGCAGGATCAAACATGGTGTTTAATACCTTCCAGCTAATCCTGTTCCAAGGTAACACCACCCTTAGGTGTTTGCTCTTCCTGGTGTTTGAAGTGAGTGTTGTTCCCACCCAAAGCATCTGATCCTTTAGTTGAGGGAGCATCTGTTAGGGCCTGATAGTTGGATTAGGATAAATTAGACCTTTACAGTTCGGTATACTGGTGGTCTGTGTGGGAGCACAGAGGAAAGGGAAACTGCATCTTGCAGTAGATATCAACTTGCACGTCTCTAATTAAAATGAACTGGGAATATGCACGTTGTAATTACTGTGGGGTAACTCGTGTCACTTTGGTTTATGTTTAAAGCTTTCCATGTGGCACTTTTTTCAGGTCTTAAACTCAACTAGAGGTAAGGAGTGAGAGGTCTCTGAGGAAATGTCTGCTGTGTAACCAGACCTTAGTAATGGTGAGCACCAGGGGTCAGAGTGTGTTTTGGCTCAGACCTGGGGTTGCAATGGGTCTGCAAACAGGATGACTGGGAAACTCTTCCAGTGGGAGATGCGTGCTTTTTCCCCTTAAAGTCTGTTTCCTGATTGACTTTCTCTGAATGCTGTCCCTCCTGCAGGGTTTGTGTGCAGTGTTCATGACAAATGGGATTCCTCAGAACAGACTTCTCTAAGGGAAGGCGAATATTTGCCTCACTAACTTGTATTATTTTATTGGAAATGCAGTGGCTTGCTAAGAAAAGGCTAAAATCATCTTTTTGTGTCATGGAATAACTTTGTGGAATGTGTTACGGCTTTAGTAAATAAGGGAGTGGAAAAATCTGAAAAGCTGTTTGTGCTAGAAGAGGGACTCTGATATATAATATATAGGAGGAATTTGACTGTTGGAAGTTGTGTGGGGTAGTGGTGGCTTATAAAAGTCGTGTTGATCTGAGATAAGGCAGTGTTTGGCAATCCGATAATTGCTTAAAATGGTATATTGAGTAATCATAGTCCCCTAAGTGGGTCAGTTTGTATTACCTGAGTAATAGCTGTCTCTTCTGACTGTTTAATTTTTCTTGCTTTTCTGGAGTTTTCCATTTCTAGGTGAAAAGGAGAAATTCCTTTTCAAAAGTCAACTTTAAAGCTCTGTTTAGCTGGGGATTAAAACTCTGTTTTGCACATGTAGAGGAATGGGGGTTGCTAACAAGATGCAGTGTACCTTCTTGTAATCCTTGCCATGGTTTAAAAAGTTGAGAGCAGCACTTGTCTTCTGTGTTACAATGAAATTCAAAGAAGTTCAGGGTGTTCAAAACCCAAACAGTTACAAAGGAGAACTTTCTGACTGAACGTTGTTGTTTGTGTGTGTTTAAAAAGCAGAATCTGTTTTAAAGACAATAATGATAAAGTGAGAATAGGAGATGGATTATCAGATTGAGAGGAACATTCATCCTGGTGGAATGGCTTCATTTCAGTAAATTCAGCTATTCAGAGATTGGGAACTTGTGGTATAAGTCAGAAGGGAGAAATGATTGACCTTCACCAACTCAAAGTGAGATTGCATCTTTACTATAGCTTCATTTTTAAAGCAGACTGATTCTAACAACATCATTTCTATCAACAGGATGTAAAGTAGAATCCATATTTCTGAATGTCGAAGCTGTCAACACACACAGAGATAAACCCGAGGTAAGACTCATTTTCCCAGTTGGAGAACTTGACAAGAAGTGCCATCTGAACTGATTTCCATTGTCCTTGTGCTTAGAAATGATTTGATCACTCAGCTGAGCATATTTAATGCTACATATGAAGCTTTCCTGCTGGTTTGCTGTTGAGGTGGGGGGGAAAAAAAATCAGTTTTATTGAGCAACTTTATCGTAAATATGAGCTCCAGCTGCAGTACTTTACCTTTAAAAAATGACAAGAATTTGAAGGTAGGGTAATAAATCTAAAACCTGTGTGGAGTTCTGGGCTTTGTCCTTCAGCAGAAGCAGGGTGTAGGGAAGAAGTACATTGTGAATGTCACACTTTGTTTGAGAGAGAGTAAATAATGAAATTATCAGCTTTATCATCACTGTGACCATCGTTGTCTGAAAAAGAGGAATTGATGATGCCCACTGTGTTTTAAGCCAGAGCTGGAGAGGAAGGCTAGATCTCAGGATACAGCAGAACAACCAGAGAAAAGGAAATTGAGTGTTTGTGAAATGTAAGTGGAGATACAATGCCAGCAGCTCTCTGCTCTCCCCATCAGGCTCGTGGTTCTGTGTGCTCCGAAGCACAGATGTGAGCTCAGGCTGGTTCTGCTGCTCATGCAAAGTTTTTCCATTGCTGCATTATGAAAGTCATGTAGAATGTGCCATGTTTAAAAATCCTCGTGCTAGTGCTGTGAGGCATGGCACTGGTTCCCTGCTGAGGTTGTGAGCCATGCCTACTGGTGAATTAAAAGTCAGTTTGATAATGTGAGGAAAAAAGGGCTGTTTGTGGTGCTTTTCAGAGCAACGGTTCCCTGGCGAAAAGGAATGTAGTGATGGGTGGTTATGTGTGTATTGAATAAGGCATGTGACACAAAATGCCTTAACTTACATGAGGGCACATATTTGTGGCAATTGTGCAAAATTCATGCTGCAGTGGTCTGCAGAGGACTTCTGTTTTACTGATTTGGGTATTCTGAGCACTGCAAATACTGACTTTTGGTCATTCGTAGCAAAGACATTGTCTATTAGATCAGTATTGCCTCTTTCACCTTTCTTCCCCTTTCTCCTTTGTTGTTTTGCTTTACCACTTCCGTATTTCAGTTTGGTTTGTTGGTCTTGAGAAATCCATTCAGTTTTCATGGTGCCTAAAAGTTGTTGCAGAAGCGTGGCAGAAATAAATGATGTCTTAGGGCAGCTGTCAGGTTGTGCATGTTGAGTAACGCACATCAACTCGAACATCCTTAGTTTGGCTGATCAAATATTAGTGCTGAATTTACAGCTTGCTGAAGTGTTTTTGGGAATTGCTATTGGAAATACCTTTCTCTAACTGAAGGTGTTTGAGGTGGAAAGCTCCGCCTGAATCACCAAGTGACTCTTTAATATGTTCAGCAAGTGACGTGGCCACCCTGCTGTTGGTGTTGGGTGACTGTGTTTCAGGTGCATGTAGAGGATCATGCATTGCAGCAGGCACAAAGCCAGAAAACTGGATCATCTGAACAGAAGCTGAGTTCATGATTTTTAAGAAAAGTAAAAACCAGAGCAGAGGCATTTTTATTTCAAACCCTCCAATGCTCTTCTCCTGCCCCCACAGAAAGCCAGAGTGGTGAAGCATAGGTGACCATACCCTGTCCATTTAGTAGGGCTGGATGAAGGACTAAGTTCATCCTGTCTGCATTTAAATGCTGCTGAGAGGACTGAGCATTTGAAAAGCTTTCATTGACATCACCTATGGAAATCTGAATCACTTCTGTAATATTCAGTTTTCAAGCAGTCTGTTGAAGCCAGTGCACCTAATGAAATCCAGCCTCACAGACAGCAACGTTGCTAAACAATGAAACTGTGTCATGAAGAATTGCCCAGTGTGCTGTTCAGTGCACCCACAAGTAATTTGCAGTCCGAGGTTCAGAACAGTGCTCTTCTGCTTCAGAACAGTGCTCTTCTTTTTGACTTTGGCTGAAAGCATCTGTTTTCCCGTTGCAGAAATGCAGGCGAAGCACCAGTGTAGCTGTTTATAGCATGTGTAAACTTCATTGTATGGTGATGATTTGTCTGAAGTGGATTGAAGCCTTGTGTTTGTGCATGTAGTGGCTTAAGTTCCTGACCTTCTCAAATGAAGGAGCCTATAGTCTTTTTACTGAAAGGAATCTGCGGGGAGGTTGGACTAGATGATCTCTAAAGGTCCTTTCCAACCCCTACCATTCTATGATTCTATGAATTCAGGGCAATTACTTTAGCTGTTGCTTTGGTTCCCTCTTTGGGCCAGAAAACAAGCACTGGGGGTAAAATATTTACTTTGTACCTCTGTCTTAGTGAATAAGAAATAGGGAGATTGCTTGTAGCAGGAAACCCAGGTCTCCTTTTTGATTTTGTGGAGGGTAGGGGAGAGGGAGAGGTGGTAGTGGAAGATGAGTTTGCTTTCCACGGTGTAAAAGAAGTAAGACTCATGAAGCCTGTCCTCATGCAGAACTGGTTGATGAAGTGGCCTAAAATGGGCCAAATCTTAGACCAAGATCTTGTAAGGAACTTGGGGACAGTTTATCCTAGTCTGCTTTCTTGGTGGAAGGGCCAATGCTGTGAACACACAGTCTTTGGGGCTTGCAGGAGGTGATGCCATGGCAGGTGAGGCTCCTGAGCCTGACTCTGCACTCAGGGGTTTGGCTGAGCTGGTGTGTTGCTTTCATTTGATTTTGAATAATTTGCTGCATAGAATGTCTCTCTTGTGTTTTTTTTTCCTCCATCCTCTACAAATGAGGGGAGATTTAACTGAGGTGCTATGAGTCCTGAATGGTTCAGGGTTCTGTTTTGTCAGGAGTAGCATATTGCCTAAAACACAATCAAAACGTTCAGGTCTTCCCTTGGGAAAGAAACACATCTCATAGTTCAGCAAAGCACTGCAAGTTGTTTAATGGATAGACTTGTATGTGCTGAAGCACATTTTAAAGTGCCTTCCTGCTTGGGCCTGTAAAAGATCTTCCCCTAAACATGAATGACTTGAGCTTCTGGTGATGCTGTCAGTGTAGGACCAGCGATTGCTGTCAGCATGTTTCCCTGCTGTCTGGTTCTGGGACAGCTTGCTGTATTCTTGGGGTGTGTGTAGGGGTTAATGAAAAAAGATCTCTGCTTTGAAATAAATGCAGCTGTGTACTTGTGAAGGAATCTGATCAGTATTTTATTGCTGCTCTTACTGCTGCATGATAAATGTTCTCCTCTGTATTTTTATTATTACACAGAATGTAGACATTTCCAGACCTCCCGAGGACGCTCTTGTAACAGTCCCTGCTCATCAGTGAATCCTGTGTGCTGACCAACTGTCCAACTTGGGGTGCTGTTTTCATCCTACTACTTCCAAATAAATTGAAACAAAAAAAAAAAACCACCCTCTAATCATTCCAATCACTTTGAAATAAAAAAAAGCCCCCTCACCCCCCTAACCCAACAACTCAAAACCCAACCCAAATGTTTGTACAGAGCTTGACTTGAAAAAAAAAAATCAACAAATCACAATAAAACTGGTTGCACTGGTTAATTCCTTGTGGATGGGTTCTCAGACATGGATGGGCTGTTTATGTAAGCTGCTGTCATTTAAAGACCCTGCAGCACTGAGTGTGACTGTCACAGCCAGCTGTCCTTTAGCGTTAGCTGTAGTGTGTTTATGAAAAGCCATGAAACACAACGTCTTGCATGAGATAAGAAAAAGGTGAAGGTTGTTTTCTAGGCATCAGTATTCTCTATTTCAGTGCCCCTGGGAGTGATTGGACTGCTGTTGTAGCACCAAATACCAACCCGTAGTTACTGCCAGTCCTTTTAATCCTGCTGGTCCATAGCACCAGTGCTCTAGATGTGCTCATTAACCGTGTGCTCTTTGAAGAGGGCAGCAAGTTTGCACTTAGTTCCAGAACAATTGTTCAAGGTACAGGGATGTGTATAAATGGATTTAACTTATGACTTTCCTTCACAGCTGTTCTGCATCAGCCAGGCTTTAGGTTTTGCCTGTGGCAGAAGGGATTTTCAGTTGCCTCTTTACGTGCTTCTCATATGGATGATGGGTGATGGAGTGTTCCCAGCTCTGCTGTGTGCTCTGTACCCAGGTTTTTACCCAGGCTGCTACAAGCAGCGTTGAAGCAGAGTCAGCCTGATGAATCTGTAGCTGGGTTGTGACTCCAGCAGGCGCAGGAGCTCAGCCCAGCAGGGCATATGCATCCTGAACTGCACCAGAGCACCGTCTTTCCCAGGCTGGAGAAGACTGCACTCTGTTCAGATGTGGTTCTGAGCTTTGGCTCCTTTCTCTGCTGTGCCTTGGTGAGGAAGGCACAGCTTCTGTGCCATTTGGGCACCTTTGCTGGAGTATCATCGAGTTGGGGAGAGGCAGAAAATGACCAAGTCCTGGAACTGTCTTCTGAGGGGGTGTCTTTTTAGTCTTGAAAGTAAGCAAGAGTGTTGTATTGTGGAAAGCTTTGATCTGTTAGATTTCTCAGGTGATTTGGAGAAAAAAACAACCCCACATGTATCAGCTCTTCTGAAATTCTGCTGAAGTTTCCAGAGGCTTGTAGCAATCAGGAATGTCTGATGTAACCAAGTCACCTCCTGGCCACAGACCCTCTCACTGTTTAGTTAAACCAATGCCCCAGGATGAGCTGGGACTGAGGGAACCCAGATGATTTTCTTCTCTCTGCTGTGACCGTGATGCTGTGTGTTGATGGAGTATTTTGTCATTTTTCAGTGTTTAATTTCCTCTTGGCGTGTGCTTTTGCCATGAAAATGCCTGGGAGGAGATCTGAGCCTGCCCTACCCGCTGCTTACACACGAGTGAGCCCAGCTGGAGTGAGCCCAGGGAGGTTGCAGGGACTCTGGCCATAGTTGAGTGCTGAGAAAGCAGCCTGAGGTGGCTCAGGGTGCTGCCACCTCCCTGGGCCACGACTGAGGAAACACTGGGCAGATTTTAACTGAACACGCTGAGGGTTTGATGGAGCCAAAAGCTGTGTGGGCTCCTGCTCTGGAAAAACTGAGGTTTGCTGCTTGAAAAAGGATGGCTTGGGTCATCAGAGGAAATGGAGGGGGGAAGGTAGAAAGGGCAGGAACTTGCTGGAGAGGAAAGCCCAAGCTCTGCAGTGGCAGAGGTTGTGCAGGGAGGGGAAGCAGCAAAGGCGCCCAGGACCCTCTGTCCCTGCCCACCCTGCTTCCTGGGGTTGCTGAGCATATTGTGCTGCTGTGTGTAATGGGAGGGAAAATAGGTATTTAAACACAGGTTTGTGCTCTAGGAGGTCTCCTGTTACAGCACCATTGCTTGATAGTCCTCTAGTGAAAAAGAGCAGCCCGATGCTGGGGAGGATGCAGCAGGGACAGCCTGTGACACAGCTTGCAGAGGGACAGCTGCCTGCTGGCAGTACTGGGCTGTTTACATTGCCCTGTTTATTTCCCTGTTGGTGTGTGTGCTGGTTCTTTCCCCTTGGGGCTCCTCCTTTTCCCTAGAGGAGCCTTCCTGCAAAACCTCCCCCTTTGACTGTTAGGGACCCGTGTAGCTAGTGAAGGCAGCAGTGGAATGATGGGCTCAATCCTATTGGAGAACCCCACAGCTGCAGCCAGGAGGATGATGAGGAGAAGGAGAACAGTAGTCTAAGACTATACTTCGAGTTAATCTGTGTGTTTTGAGTCTTTCTGAGTGAGATGGACCCTTGTGCAAGGCAGGGTAAGGCTGCTTTTGCCCAGGGAAGCACTGAGCCTTCTCAGGGAGTGGGCTCTGGACCCCTGCCCGGGCTGAGCCAGGCACAGCTCATGTGCCTCACTAGAGATGGTGTTTTTAAGAGGCTGGTGTTGGTTTCATTTGGGTGCTGTGCTTCCCAGGCTTTCCAGACGGTGTTGCTGCTGGAGCATGGCAGTGCTGATGCCAGGACGGCTCTGTGGCTCTGGGGGCTTTGCTAAGGTGCTGCCCAGCAGTTGCACAGACAGCTTTTGGTCCCACAAGTGAGTGTAAAACCTCAGTTGCCTGCTGCAACAGCAGCAGCACTGTTTTCTTTGCTCAGGTTTTCTCTCTGGGTGTGTGGAAGTGGGTGCAATCTCAGCTGCCATCTCATCTAATGGCATTCCTAGGAGCAGGAACCCATTTACTGTTAATGAGGATCTGGGTCCCTTTCTAAGCCTGGGTTCATCTGGCCCTGCAGTTTGGTGTCCTGCTCGTCTGACAAAGCTCAGGGGGTGTTTATTAGGGTTTATCCTAATACTAGGATAAACAGAGTCTTCTTTCTTCAGCGTGACAGTGTGCTGGGCTCCTGCAGCCTCTTCTCCTTCACATTTACTCACATTGAAGTGCTTTTTGCTTTCAGCTTTCTTGGCTGTCCATCTGTGTTCCCTTTTGGGTCTGCCTCAGCTACTAAGATGCTGTTTTCGCCTGATGCCTCCCACATCTTCTGCCTTGTTTTAACCACTCTGTTTCCTTTTAGTTTCATGTTATGGCTCTCTTCCTTCTTGCTGCTTGTGGACTAATTTCTAGTACCTCTGAATTCCTGCATATTGATGCTCCATTTCATGCTCCATTTAATTTTCTTTGAATCAACAGCAGATACTCAGCTTCAAAGATTGCAGCCAATGTTCTTGGAGTGCCTGTGGAGGCATCTCCACGGTCCCAAGGAATTTCTGGGTTTGTTGGATCAATTGCTCTGAAAAATACAAACAATCACAACAAATGGCAGCATGTTTTTTTCTGGCTGCCTTTCCTTCTAGTCACACCAAGTATGGCTTGTTTCACCAGCTCTCACTGTGTTCTTAGATGCTGAAGCTGCAGAAGAGATGCTGCCTGTAGAAGCTTCTTTCTGAAGTAGGGTTGTTGCTTTTCTTTCCTTCAAGGGGAGGAATCAGAGAGTGGGATGAGTGCAGAGATATCCAGGACTTGGTTGACTACCCAGCAGCATCTCTGTGTCTTGTCAGAAACACTGGGCATGGTGATCATAGTGGAAAACCAGGGTGATTACTCCAGGGCTCGAAGGCTGACAGTAATGTAGGAGAACTAGTAAGGGCAGAAGTGATGTTGGCACACTTTGACCCCTAAGTCAAATCTGGTGCTGCTTGTTTCATAAGAAATGGCTGAGGATGCTCGGAACAGGGCTTGGGGAGGGGAGTGACTTGCTTCTCAAGTTGATGCACTTTGGCTGATGGAGTTCTGTGTGTGCTGCCTGGGAGTGTGTGCTGAGATTCCCTCTTGCTGTGTGCTCCAGGGGCTCTCCATTTCCTTCAGCTGGACTGAGGAGACTTTTTTCAAAGTAAACTCAGCATTCCCTGATGTCAGTGGGACATCTGCCAGCCTGCCCATCTGTCTTTGAAGTGCATTTCAGCCTTTTGTTACCAGTTTCCAGTGACTCAGCTACTTACAGACAGGATCAGAATGAGTTTTATAGCCGTTGATGTTAAGGAGTCATTTCCTGGGGTGTGCTGGAAACGAGGAGTGATGGCCTTCCCTCCCTCCCTCTGGGTTTTATTGTGTGGTTTATGACCTTTGCCATGTGGTTTTGGTTTTGCTTGGAGTCTATGAGTGCCTGAGAGGGTAGAGCTGACAGTGGGCTAGACACCAGTGGTTAAAGAGAAGAAAAACCTTAACCAGTACAAGGCTGTGAGCTGTGTGTGATGTGCAGGGACTGACTGTGGAACCTGTGACTTGGAGCTGCCTTTCCCTGCCAGCAGAGAGTCTGTGTTTAGGTATCTGAGGGAAGGCTGCAGCAGCTGGGATGAAGGCTGAGCCTGACTTCTGCCCCTTGCCCAGGAGCTGGAGCCATTCCTTCTGCTCTGCACAACAGCATTAAGACTCACTCATCTTGGCCTGGGGCTAGAGTTGGGCAAAGCTTCAGCCTCCCCCCATCAGGCCTTGGCTTCAAATTCTCCTTTTTGTCTTTCCCTTTGCAGAATGTAGGTGTGGATCGCTCCCGAGAAGAGGCTTTGAGGACAGTGCCCAACCACCTATAGCTGCAGGTCCCGGGGTCGCAGCCCTTCCCCGGGGCCAGGGGGCTCCAGAGCTGCCACGGAACCACCTCCTCTGCCCTTCACATTGCAAACGTGATTCAGCTTCTCTGGACAAAAACCTGTAGTTGTGGAAAACTCCCAGTGCCCAAAGGTACCTGTAAGATGATGTGATGGGAAGCAGAGCAGAGCTGGGTTTAGAGATGGGTTTTTGTTGGTGTAAATGTGTGCAATTCAGTGGTTTTTATTGTTCATCTGTGGATACTGCAAGGTGGTTCATCGCCCACGGCAGTTTTACTGTCAGATTTTAACAAGGTTTTACTTTCTTTTTAAAGTGTTTTTCTAAGGGTTCCTCTTATTTTTTTACTGTGAATGACTGCCTGCAGTTGCATGGAGATTTTTCTTGATGGCGTGTTTAACTTACCTGAAAATTCTCCCTTTTGAGCATTGGAGGCTTCATGGTGCAAAACTACTTTACAGGGGAAAGGCTGTGAGCTCCCAGAGCTTCCCTGGGATGTCAATGCAACTCCAGTTTGCCAGCCACAACTTAAATTGTCCTGAAATGGGGAGACTTTTTCCCCTTGGAAAAGAAAAGCATGGAAGTGATGTTTTTCTGCCTGAAAGATTCTGCTTTTTTTTTTTTTAGCAAGACTTTTTTTCCAGGGTCTGGATGTTTGTTGGAAGGTCGTGGAAGTAGGGGATGTGAGTGTGAGTATAGCTGGCAGCCTGGGTAATGAGAGAGAGGGACAGAGGGAGGGATGTCCTTTCTGCTTCAGTTACAGGAGGGGACCAGCAGCTTTTCTGAGAAGGGAAAGGAAAAGGATTCAGACTGCTAAGGGCTGGAGAAGCTGCTTGTCTTATTTAGGGCTGTGATTATTTTTCTTCTAGGTAATTTTTTGGAACGAATTTCAACATGAAAGTGTGTGTTTCTCTTTTATAGCCACATTTAATATGTACATCAGGAAACAGTACAGAAAGGTTAGGTGGAGTTTAACCATTCTAACAGCTCATGCAGCAGAAACACCAGGTAAATTCTGAAATTACTTGTAACGTGGCACAGCTGCCTTGGGTTTGGGGTTGGGCTTTGTGTTGGTTTTAAGCATCTTCCACCATCCCAATTCCTCCCTGCTATTTTTTTTTTAATACCTTGTGAAACTCCAGTGCTAAAAGTGGAATCTGCTCTGTGTGTTGAGGCCAGGGCCCTTTCACTGTGGCACCCAGAGGGGTGGTGGTGTGTGTGCTCCCGGGCGACTGAAGGGTGCTGCCGGCACTGCTGCTGGCTCCCGGGTCTGAAACTGAAGAGAGCTCTTCTTTGGGAGCTGGGCTGCATCTGTTTTAAGGACTTCAATTCGTTGAGCTTTTGCCATGTGGTGGTGTTTTGTTGTTGCTCTTTCTCTTGTTCACAATTCCTGTGTGAAATACCAGGCCCTTTTAACATAGTTTTGCAGGAAAGGGCTGAGTTGTCTCTTTGTTTGTGCAGGGTTTTGTAAAATAACGTGCTGCTGCTGTTGTGATTTGTTTTGTTAAGCTAATTTCAGCAATATCTTCAGCTCTGGAAGTAAGCCATAGCCTATGGTGGGGTGTTCTGGCTCAGGAGAGGAAGGTGCAGGGTACAGAGCCCTCAGAATCACTTGCCGTCCTACAGCTTTGTGTGTGGGAGCCCCGTGCTTGGTAATGCCCCTTTCAGACCTTCAGTGGCCATAGTTAACTGTGTGAGGAGAGAGAGACCACGCAGCACTGCTCAGAGAAGCTGGTTTATGGAGGTGTAGTTCACAAGGTCACCTTCATGGCACAAAGGGAGAAGTCATTTCCCCCTTCTGCTTTGTGGTGTGTTCAGCAGGGGAAGGTTGGGGCTGTGCCTCACTCTTCCCCACCTCTCTCCTTCCTCCAGCCCTGACTGGGAGTTTTTAACAGCTTTTAAATTGAGAAAGTCAGAGTTCACCAGTACTTTGAGAGGCCAAATCCCAGGAGACTGTGTTTTAGAAAAGCAGGGTGGCCCAGCAGACCAAGGTACTTTCTGAGCTCAGACCTGGTTGCCAGAAACGTGGAAGAAATGGTTTCCCTTGTGTGAGAACTGAGCCCAAGGGCTGCTCCTCTTCACTGGCAAGCACGGCTTGAGGTGTCTCCCCTCTCTCCTTTTCCTTGCTTGACCCCTCTCTCCACTTTCAGAGGTGCTGTAAAATTCCTTGAGGCTAAAATGTGTTATGTACAGTAGGTATTTTTATAGCCTGCTTTTGAATATACTGTGATGTTTTACTAAGTTGGGTGGTCAGTAAAAAAAGAAAAGAGTTGTATACAAGTGTAAATAAACTGTTCTGCTGATACTTGAAGAGAAAAAAAAAAATGAAGCTGTCTGTTGTGCTTTAGGAAGTTACTAAATCACTGGCTGCACCTGACCTTTTCTAGCTGGCAGAGCAAGTGTGGGCCATGAATGTAGATGGGAAAGGGAGTGATGGGTTCTCCCCTGGGGGTAGCTGCCTGCTGGAAAGGCCTTTGTTAAGAACTGCAGGTTATTGACACTAAACCAGGTGTGTATGTCCCCCCTCCCCTGCCCAAAAAAACCACCACTGACAGGGGAGGTGAAAACCCTCATCCTGACTTTGTGTATTTGTACCCATGTTTATTTCACTCCTTCTGACTGTTAATGCACTTGCTCACTGGGCTGCAGTCTCTCCAGCAGGATTAAACTGTCTTTTCTTACATTGTTGGCCTTTGTTGTCATCTTTCAGACAAATATAATCATTTGACCTTTGATCCAAGTAATAAAGATCAAATGCTACCAGGTGTGTTGTGTGTGCTGCTTTGTTGTGTCCTGCTCCCCAAGCAGGAGGTGGATCTTGGCTGATTGCTTCTGTATAAGTACGAAGGTAATTTATTCCAGTGGTTGCTTTACTCTGACAAATAATTAACATTTAAATAACTGATGAAGAAGTTGGAAGAATGAACTAGATCCAAGAGCTGCACACAGCAGAGGGGCAAGGTAAGACTTCCATTTGTTCTACCTGGGCACCGGTGTGTTGAGATCTGATCCCCCCTTACCGAAGCTACACTGTTCCTCTGTTGTCTTCCCAATCCTGCTGCTTTTTTTTTGAGAAAGCTGAAAAGCAACAGCCAAGTGCTGCCTTTCCAGCTCAGGTGTGCACGTGGAGCTGAGGGAGGTGGTGCTGAATCTGCAGGGGGGAAAGGCACACTGGAGGATAAGGCCTAAATTGATTACTGCTTTGTGATTCAGAGGCGTGTACTCAGCTCATCATGGCTTGTGGGTCACTGTGTACTCCTGGGTGATAAACTCTGTCTTGCATCTCCTCTGCTCACTGGGATGAGTTTTCTTTGTTTTTAACACTACTGTGTATTTATGTTTGGGGGGGGGGGGGAGTGTCAACTTTGTTTTTTAGAGCTTTTAGGCTGCTTTCTCGACACCATGCTTTAGTGTCTCCATCTCCTGTGGTATGAGGGTGGCCTGGAATGTGCTGCGTGGGTGAACTCCCCCTGTTTGCTGCCTGCCAGGCAGCTCAGTCCTGTCCCAGCTGAAAAAGCTGCTTTGTGAAGAGCAGGGTCCCTCCTGAGCAGGTTTGGCTCCATTCTGTACTTCAGGAGCTTGGCTGCAAGGAGAAGAGTTTTGGAAAGAGGAATTCCATTGGCTTTTTCTTTCTTGTTAATGGTTAAAAAAATCACAATTCATAGTAGGTGTTGCAACAGGATGGAGCTTTGTGCCTTTCTCACAGCAAGCAGAAGGAGCTGCAGCTGCTGTATTGGAAGCAAGCAAAGAGATTTTTGTGCAGCTAAGCAAGAGGCTTCCTCTCCAGCTGCCCAGGTGAGTGGCACTAAGGGTTCTACCCTGCTGTTACCTGACAACTTTCTCCTGGTAATCTGCTGCTTTTGCTTAATTCTTCATTCTGGTTAACTCCTAAAATATTTGTGTCATTTTGCCAAACTATCAGGCCTTACAAATGATTGGTTTCACTCTGCACAACTGGGACAACAGACAACTGGGGCTCAGTTGTGTATTCCTAGGGAAAAAAAAACCAACTCTTATAGCCATGAAGGAAAGTTTAATGTAACTTTCGTTTAATTGAAGACAAATAAAAGAACCAAGGGCTCAAACACTTTTTAAAAAGACATCTTCTGTTCCCCAATGTCTTCTCTCGAGCAAAATATACAGCATATATATATATATATCTATATATATCTCACAGAACCACGTTCAAGTACCAAACAATTTACATTTTCCCCAACTAGAGAAAAACACCACACGATTCACGTACCTCAAGGCCAACCATGCATGAGAGAAACAACACTGCCAGGAGAGGAGAGGAGCAGCTCCACAGCACTCCCCAGGCTGCTGCCCGTGCTGCTGCCGGAGCGGCTCTCGCCTCACTAAGCACGGGGCGGGGTGTGAGGGGCAGCTCTGCTTTCCAGTCCAGCTCTGTGCACAGACCTACTTGTCTAAGATCTGTTCAAATTTGGGGTTAATGAATGAAAAGCCATCAAATGCAGACTGATCCATGGACTCGATCAGGTTTTTGTCGCTGTAGGACAGTTTGGGCTTCTCGCTCAGGAATTCCCTGTCGAAGTTGTTGTAGTCGCTCGCTGACTTCTGTGGTAACAGAGGGGAAAGGTGGGTTGGGACAAACTTGGTCATTCCTTCCAGGACAAATCACTTAAATACAAAAGGTTAGGAAGTTAGGTCTTGATTTCCCTCCCTCTCTTCTCCCTCCTTCAGAGAAAAATTTCCTCTTCTGCCTATTTTGACACCACTGTAAGGTTGTAAGTGGGTGATTGCCTTGTTGATAGTGAAAAGTAGCTCCAGGTTGCTTTGGAGAAGAATCACTTGGATTTGTGATAATGTTCAATAGCATTACCCAAAATTCTCTAGTGACAAAAGCAGCACTGGCACTGAAGCTCAGTGTTTCTTGCCATTAACCACAGCTTGTACATTCCTGAAAGCATTTTTAGGTGTGTACTTGTTCACAGAAGAGAGCAGTGCCCCGTGGCAGCTGCTTGGTGGCTGGAGAAAATGTCTGTGCATGTTTCATAACAACTCACTTTACTAAAGACCACATTTTACACTCTGAACCTCCAGAACTGAATAGCCTCAAGTTACTGGTACAAGGTTCCAAAGAAACACAGGGAAAAACTTCTTCCCTGTTGAGGTGAGGGAGCCCTGGCAGGGGCTGCCCAGATGGGCTGTGGAGTCTCGTCCTCTGGAAACATTAAACCCAGCTGGATGAGTTCCTGTGTGCCCTGCTCTAGGTGCTGCTGCTCTGGCAGGGGGGTTGCAAAGGGTGAGCTTTCGAGGTCTTTTCCAGCCCTTGAGACTCTGTGATTCTCCCACGTGGAGTTAGAGAAGAGAAAAATGCAAGAGCACACCCACATTTCTAAGCTTGAGGAGAATAGTTATCAGAACTATTAGTTGATTTTCCTGAAGGTTATTTTAGTAAAGAAGCTCCTGGAGGCAGTACAGGAAGCCAGGCTTAATAGGAGGCTTTCAGGGCAGGGAGAACATAGTTATGCATCTCATCCCCCATTGTCTTGGGTGGCTCTGCACTATCTCATAGAAACTGTGAGGAGAGCCCCTCCACCCTCACCCTGAGGCTGCTGTTGCAACACTGCTACAGAACAAAGAACAACCCACATACCACTTTGGGCCTGAAAGGAGGGTCCACCTCCCTCTTCTCTAGTGCTGTCCAGTTGATGGTTTTGAAGAAAGGATGGTCCCTGATACTGCCAGTGACCCCCAGTCGCCGTGTTGGGTCCCTTTCAAATAGCTGCAAGAGAAGATACCCAGTAAGATAAGAAGTTACCCTTATGCCTACTCAAAAGGCAGCTGTGGAAGAACAGGTATAGACTGCTAACAGAAGAGAAGTGGCTGACAATAACCAGAGCAGCAGTGATTAATCTGCCCTGGCTTTGTTAAAGTGATTCTCTTGCTGGTAAGCAGCTCCTTTTACAAGCCAAATTTGTCCCTCCCTGGGTAAGTCCAGTACTGTTACCCTACTCAGTCATCAACCCTACCTTTTCTAAGATATCTTTGGATTCCTTGGTGATCCAGCGTGGGTAGTGAGGGGTGTCCACTCGGATCGACTCGAACAATTCATCTTCATCATCGCCATGGAACGGGGACTGGCCAATCAGCATCTCGTACAGCAGGACCCCAAACGACCACCAGTCCACAGAGAAGGTGTAGCGCATACCTTGCAGGATCTGCTCCCCCACAAGGTGACAAAGCATTAGTAAAAGGCAGCAATATATAGCAAAAACCAGAAGAGAGGGATTTTGAAGAGAGAATCTTTAATAAGTAGGATATTTAGGGGCTGTGGGGAAATGCAGCTGTTTGACAGAGTATGGACACTGCTGCACAGCTGTGTCATGGGATCATTTCGGCTGGAAGAGACCTTTAAGGTAAGAGTCCAACCTTTGTCCTAGCCCTGTCGACCATTAGACCATTTCCCTTACAACATCCACTGCTCAACTGTGGTTTTATCCCTGGCTGCTGGCTGTGGAAGTGGGGACAGCTCAGGGGACAGGTCATTGTCCTCACTCAGAAATGTTCTCCATTAAGTAACTGTATACTTGGAAAACATCTTCTCCAGTTTCTTTGCAAGATGAAGGGAGAAGCGAGTACTATTGAAGAGTAGATTACTACCAGACAGACCTTGACATCATATATCAGGTAACTACCTTACTTGGACTACTTTGTGTCTCAGGTGAAACCCCAGCTGTAACTTGGTGAGATTTCCCCTTAGAAGCTGCTTTGGCTTTGAATGTTGCTTGTGTACACATGCACAGGTCTGTTCCCCACTTGCAGTGCATTGACTGCCCCCCCTGCAGTCTGTGGCAGTGTGTACTGACCTCAGGAGCAATGTAGTCTGGGGTCCCACAGAATGTGCTTGCCTTGTTCTCCCCAAAAACGTTTTCTTTGCACATTCCAAAATCAGCTATTTTGATGTGGCCTTCTTTATCAAGCATCACGTTGTCCAGTTTTAGGTCTCTGTGAAAAAAAAAAAAAAAAAGTTATATTTTATGCACAAATGAGTCATTTCTTTGCCTTCAGATGCATGCAGTCTCTTCAGTGATTAACACCTGCCCTACATCACACAGCGAGGCTTTTCAAGAGAACTATCATCTATCAACACCACTCATCCAGAATTGTGCTTTTGTGCTTGGAAGGCAGGAGGGAGAAGGGAAGAATTCTCTCTTTTTTCAGCTTGAATAAGAAGCTGAGGTGTGTATATATAGCATCTGACCTTATGCTCCTCAACATCTGCTTTCAGATCCAAGAGCACACCCCGTGCTTCTGTTGCTTCTGGAAGGAGCGTGTGGTAAGGAGGAGTCTGGGAGCCATGAGCCTTTGGCAGCACCACAAATGTTTGAAGCCTGCCCAATATTTTAACACTACCTGTGACTTGTTCCTAGTTACAGCACAAGGGGGCTCATCTGTTGTGGCCACGGTCTGTGAAGTGTCCTATTCATGTCTTTTTTTCAAACAAACATTATTCAATCAAGTGAGAGCCTCTGAACTGCAGCTTCCAAAAGCCACATTCCCTCCCTTTAACTGTGGTGTATTTTTTGTCCATTTGGCTGCAAAAGCACATACCAAGGAGGGCAGGCTGCAGAGAAACCGAGCAGCCCTTCTGCTTACCAAGAAAAACCTGAAGGGAGCTGACAATTTTACAAGAGAGCAGGGCAGCCTTTTCTCCTGGGGAACTGAAGTCCCAGTGTCAGCTGCTTCCACTACTCAGAGGGCGAGCTGCAGCTTGAATCAAGAGGCCCTGATGTAAATCCTTCCAGGTTTGGACATCAGCTGCTCTTCACTTGAATCAACTGAATATATCTGAAGTGAGGAAAACTCAGGGTGACTTAAAGCACTGCACTGACTCAGCTCCAAGGTCTAAAATCTTTTGTAGGGACTTCTATGCAACACCAACCTAAACTGCTCTGAGTCAGGTTTTGGGGTTTTACTGGTAAACATCTGGCATGAGATGGGGGAAAAAACTATCCTTGGTTTTCCTGATGTCTTGTTGGAAACTGGTACCCTTCCTCTTGAGAGGATTTCTTAGTAAGAAATCTCCCTCCAGGAACGTTCTAATTCCATGTAGTGGAAGTCAACAGCTCCAGAAAAGCCCTGAGGGAAGGATTTTTGTGCTAGTGACAACGTATCCCAGGGCTGGATCCTTCCCAGGATCAAAATCTGCAGTAGGCAGGGGGAATACAGCAAGTACATCAAGTACCTTCCTGGGTTGTGGTTGGCTGGGAGAGGAGGGAGGCTGGTGAGGATCAGCCCTCTTCACTAATCAGGAGGATCCCTGAACCTTCATCCTCTGCAGAAAATTTGTAACTGGTCTCTAACTTCAGAAAATTGCTTTAGAGGATGGATGCTCCAGCAGCTGCCTCCTGTTTCTATGAAGGGAGATAGACAATAGTAGCTGTTTTGGGGCACACTTACCAAAGTTCCCTTGTGTAACTTGCTCTTTAAGCCTGCAGCCCTTACCTTTCAGACCTTGTTGTTACAGAGGCAAGAGCTATCTGAGCAAATAGTTACACTATAGTGGGGTGAAAAGGCTGGAGAAAAGAAATGGAGTAAAAAAAAACTACATGAAAATAAACTTCTGATCCCTTGTAGTGTGGGGTTTTTTTTTTTTTACAGTAAGAAGCAGCTGGTCAAGATGTGTCCCCTGATGTTTCAACATCAATACTCTGGTTTCAACAGAAGGCAGAAGCAGACAGCTTTCACCTCAGGGGCTTCGACAAGGCTGTAGGAATTGATGGCCTCAAGGACCTTCTCCCTTGCCTCCAAACTAAATGCACTCATGATTGAAGGTAGTGCTTAAAAATAACTGAAACAAAACTGCTTTTGTGGAACATAAATAACATTCCATCATTCTGGTTGCCAAGGAAAAGACACAGAGATATAGATTCATTGCAGGCATGTTGATGTCCTTGGAATCCCACCAGCTCCCTGACAGGCAGCTTTTGCTTGTTCCATCCAGCGGTGATTCAGAGATGTGTGAAGACAATTCCCAGGTCCTGGGCTGGAGCTTGTTGGTACTCACCTATAAATAATGCCTTTGCTGTGAAGAAACTGTAGCCCACATAAAATCTCAGCTCCATAAAACCTGAAAAGACCAAAACACTTTGTAATTTGTCTTGCTCAGAGTCACACACGGTCAATGCAGCTGGCCTGAAGAGCCCATGTGCTCCCTTCATGGGGTGAGAAGTACTGGGCACTGCTTAAATACTCAGGGACTGGTATTTATACAGCTGGGTGATGGAGTCTGCTGGTTAACCCCTTCAGCACCCATCTGTAGTACCTAACACCAACAGTAGGAGGGGCCACGGCAGCAGCTTGCCTTGATGTTTCATTCTGCCTTGGAGAACACGGTCCCTTTGGTCTCTGTGTGGTTTTAGTGGCACTCCTGAGCCTTTTGAGAGGCATTTAATGTACTCACAGGATTGCTTTCAGAGGGCCTGGGCACTAAGGGCCAAGTTAGAAATGGACCTCACCTCTTTCCCTCTGCCCAGCTGCATTCTCCTCAAAAAAGGAGGTGATAGTCCATAGGATATGAAGGAAAATGCTGAAAGAATGTTTCCCCTCACCCCCAAAATGTAATAAATGAAAAGAAAAAGCTTTTATCAGGTACAGAAGTATTTCCACTTCTGTGGAGCAAAATGAATATTGACCCAAAACTCCAGAAACAGGGAGAGGCTGCCAGGAGAGGCTGCCAGATGCACAGATGGCTGCTGGAATGCAGGTAAGCTGGAGGGGATTTGTCCAGATGTCTGCTGGGGAGAGTGGGAGAATGCCCTTGACCTCTGATGCTTTTTTATGCCAGACCCCTTGTCCTGAGCCCAGCCAGGACAGTGCACAGCCAGACAACTCCTGGCCCAGTCTGGTTACACAGTAGCCCTGGGGTGTACAGTGTGGGGCCTCTGCCCTGCACCAGGACTGTTAAGGTTAACAATACAATTAAACCTTCATGCTTTTGGGTAAAAATTGACTTAAAACTAGAAACTTAAGAAAGTTAAAGTAACAATAATACAATGTTTTTGCAGCTTTTAACTTTTCAGCTCCAGTGATCTTTAAGCCACAGGTAACTGATGCCACTGCACTTGCTAAACAATGTGCTTACCCATTGGTATTGGTATCTTGGGGAAAGGGGCAGGTTATCCTTCTGGACCATCACCTCACCTGAGCAGTACTGGTAAGTCAGGTAAGTGTTGGGGTTTTTTTTCTGTCCTATGCCACTTCCCAGTTTTTCCAGTTGTACCTTTTGCTTTTCATTGCTGGCTCCTGTTACAGCTTACATAGTATCTCCAGCTACAAGCAGCCCATGAAGTCAACTATCACATTGCTACATAAATTAAGAAAAGCCAACTCCACACCTCCCTGAGTTTCCTCATGGTATTAAACCAGTGCCTAGAAATACCTTTCCAGTCCTCAGCCACTGAAACTTGAGTGAAAGGCTGCAGGTAACTGGTGCAGGACTAGCAGCAGTAAAACCCCAGAGACTAAAATGATTCATGGAGATAGGGAGTGAAAGGTTGTGGACTTACGTTGCTCTGTAGAGATCAAAACGCCCCTTGTCCTGTATGTGGAACATCAGGTCACCCCCGTTCAGGAACTCCATAACAAAGAACAGATGGTCCTGATGCAAATAACCAGAGAATGGAAAATTTACTTGGGCTCTTGCAACCACCTATGAACTAGTGATGAGCCTACTGAGGCCCAAGCAGCCACTTCTCTCCTCTCCTGAAGTATTCCCCTGTTTCATGTGCCCCTACATGTGAAGGAGGCTCCTACAGATTTGAGTGGCCTGGTCTTGTTTTGTAAAGCTGATCTTGTATTCTGTGGGTTTCTGGCCCTACAAGATACACTTAAATAGTCTTACTGACTTCTACCCGTGACAGTCATCTTTTCTTCCCCCTTCACTGAGGGTAAAGCTCAGATCAAGAGTTTAAACTGAAGTGCCTCTTACTCCAGATTGCATAGATCTCTTTTACTGGTCTCATTAATGTATGTGTGGGTCATCCTCAGGTTTACTTTCCACAAGGCCTGGTCAGCCACTGCACAGAGTGCAAGAAAAGGGAATTTAGCTCCTGCATCACCTTGTCTTTCTCTTCAGTTGCCTTCTCTTTTCTGTCACCACTGGCCTTTTTCTTACCTTTGTCTGGAAGGTGCAGTAAAGGTGTGTGAGAAAGGGATTCTCCCACGCGAGCGCGAGGACCCGCTTCTCCACCATGGTACACTCCACATCGTCATCAATTAGCACCACGTCTTTTTTCAGAGCTTTGATGGCAAAGAATTCATTCTTCCCTTTCAGCTCAGCAAGCAGAACCTACCAAAAAGGAAAGGTTATGTTACAGCATGTGTAGGCTGTTGCTGCTGGCATCAATAAGGGAAAGTCAGAGGTGTCGTAACAGGTGCAGTGGCAATTAAAGAACCATTTAGACGGGAAGGATGAGTGAGATTTGGGAGGGTGAAGTTGCTTGGCACAGAGATGAGGGGACAGGGTTCAAGGACCATGTACCACAGGCACAGCAGCTTCCAGGGCAGCTTTTCTGTCAGTGGCTTGTGAGTGTATAAAACAAGAGATGTGTAAAGCCTGTTCCTTCATTAGAGCTGTAGTTTCACAAACAGCAGGAGACACGATGTGTGCAGGTCCTGCTGCTCTCCCACCACCCAGCATCATGCTGGAGCTGATCTAGATGGACCTGCTTTGGTGGAGGGGTTGGACTAGATGATCTCTGAAGGTCCCTTCCAATCCCCACCATTCTATGATTCTATGATTATCAGGCTGCTGCTATACAGAGCGTGCAAACAAGATCTGCTCTTGCACTGTGGTGCATAAAGGGCAATTCTTCTGCCTCAGTACTGAAGAACTGAAAAGCTGTGGTGCATTATGAATCACTGTTGAGTTTAGACAAGATTTCTAGTGTCTTTGACAAAGAAGGTCGTATACAATTGTACCTGAACAGCTGCAAGGCCTTTCTGGTTAACTCAAATAGCCCAGCACATTGCAGCAATCAAGCAAAGCAGTCACCTTCATCTCTCTGCATTTGTTACATACCTTTCCAAAACTTCCTTTCCCTAGAACTTTATGGAACGTAAAGTTCTCTATGTTGAATTTCCTCCTGCTTGTGATTCGTGACGTCCTCTTGGCCGTGTTTCCCTCCCAGATCTTGTCGTACTCGCTGTTATCTGCCAATTGAAACAGGGAGTTCAAAGTTCAAGACGTGCAGAAACGCTGCGTGACTCAGATCCTCCACTAAGAACTCGGTACTGACATGCTCCATTAGTGCATCTGCTGCTGGAATCATCAGGGGCAACCCCTGTGGTTTATAGTAAAGTTTCAATTATTCAAACATACTTGACAGAGTTGGATTTGAAGCTGTGGCAGTTCCTGATGCTGGGTTTAAGCAATACTTAAGCCCTATAAAAAAAAATCAAAGGGCCTAACTTTCTCTTGTGAATATGACAGGGCAGAATTTGGAGAAAAAGTACTTTACAAGAGCTTTTAAACAAATTATTTATCATCTTGTTAGCGGAAGAGACTAGGCCCTCAGCCTAAGCAGAGAGGCCATAGAAACATCTGATTCATGCCCAATCCTGGCTAAGAATCATGACCAAACAGCTTAATCCTGACTAGATCCTAAAATTAATAACTGTACTTTTTGGTCTTTACCTTCCCTGCCTGGATCTGCTGGGTCACTAACAACCACCACGAGATGACACTGTGTATGCTCCAGCACCTGATCTCTGACAACCCATCGAGGAATCCCAGTGGCTGAACCCCAACTTTGTGTTAAATCAAACCACTTTTGCAAGAGGTTTGTTGAGTTGGTTTTGTTCTCCTCTGTTCTGGCAAACCAGAACAAGTATGATAAGCAAATATCAAATTAATCTTACTGGGCATTTGAACAGAGTTAACTCAATGTATGGATGAATGTATGAAACCCTCCACCGCTCCTGAACCACCCATTATCTCTTACTGAGCCTGGTGATTTCCATCTGGTAAAAAGTTACTTCTACTGTTGCATTTATTTTTTGCATAAATTATCCTAGGTTAGCACTTATGGAAATATGGCTTTTCCAGTGCTAGATACAATACTGTTGCTTCAGCAGCAGTAAAAAACCACAAACCTGTGCTCTGAGCATGTAGAGAGAGGATTCCAGGTACTACTCAAAAAATCTTTCAACCATTCATTCTCAATATCTTGTGTTTAAATAACAAATATTTTGGCTACTTACATCCTTAAAATACATAGCACTCATTACAGGTTTGTAATGGTTTGTGAAGAAATTAAGAGCACTCAGGACAAGTGTGACATTGCAGTTGAGGAGGGAGGTGGGGGAGAGAAGCTGCTGCATGTGCCTGGCTGGTAGCTGAGGCAGCCACCAGTTCCATCATGGAGAACTGCTGCAGTGAGGAAAGCAAGCATTCAGCAGAGTCTGTTCATGGACAGAGTGACACCAAACTGGGAGGACTGGCTGATTCACCAGAGGCTGTGCTGCCATTCAGCAGGGTCTCAACTTTCTTGAAAGTTGGACAGAGAGGAACCTCATGAGGTTCAACAAGGACAAGTGCAGAGTTCTGCAGCTGGGCAGGAACAGCCCTATGCACCAGCACAGGCTTGGAGTGACCTGCTGGAGAGCAGCTCTGCAGACAGAGACCTGGGAGACCTGATAGGCAGCAAATAAAACATGAGCAGCAACATGCCATTGTGGCCAAGAAGGCCAATGGCATCCTGGGGGGCATTAAGAGGAGTGTGGGCAGCAGGTCGAGGGAGGGTCTGCTCCCTCTCTACTCTGCCTTGCTGAGGCCTCAACTGATGTCCCGCGTCCAGTTCTGGGCTCCCCAGCTCATGAGGGAACTGCTGGAAAGTCCAGAGCAGGGCTACCAAGATGATGAGTATCTTTCTTATTTGGAAAGACTGCAGAACTGGGGGCTGTTCAGCTTTGGGAAGACTGAGGGGAGATCTCACCAACACAAGTGTTTAAAAGGTGTCTGTCAAGAGAACGGGGCAGCACTTTTTTCTGTTGTCTCAAGTGACAGAACAAGGAGTAATGGACAAAAGCTGGAACACAAAAAGTTCCACTTAAACATAAGGAAAAACTTTGCTCTTCAGGTGAGCGAGCCCTGGCCCAGGCTGCCCAGGGAGGGTGTGGAGGCTCCTTCTCTGGAAGTTTCCAAACCTGCCTGGATGTGCACCCTGATTTAGGTGAACCTGCTTTAGCAGGGGGATTGACTAGATCAGAGGTCCCTTCCAACCCTCAACCCCCAACTGCATGACTCTGTGATTCTGTAAAAACCACAGGTGTTTGCCAAAAGTTCTGTAAGCAGTTGGCCTGGCCAGGAGAAGGTAAATTATTAGATGCATCTTTTCTTTAACAGTGCTTATTAAAAAAGCTTGTCTAACTTAAGTAGTTATTCATTCTTGCCTTAAGTTGTTAGCTTGTGCACTCTGGTAGGTAAATGGCTAAATAAAAACATGGCAGTTTTTCTCACCTGTTGTATCTCCTCCTGGAGCTTTAGGTTTCTTATCAAAATCTTGATAAATACCCACGTTTTCTACAGATCCAGAATCTGACCTTCGTGTAGATTTCTGCAGAGGAGGGCAACATGTGAAATCAGTATTTGCACTATCACTTTAGAAAGGCTTACAGCAGTAACTGTGAAATGTAACTTAGTGGCAGCAGAAACTTTTCTGTTGTTAACTCCTAGTAAGCATCTTTTCTCAAGCAGCCTGGTTCATGGACTTGGTTAGCTACTTTCTCTACAGCTTCAGATCAGCCAATTGCTTTACTTCCTTCACTGCAAAAACTTCAGTCACTGGAATTCCTGAACAGTTCTTGTTGTCTTGTTTGCTGCAAAATTATTAAAGCTATACTGAATCCAAAAGGGAGGAGTTTAAGCTGTGGGGTAGTGTCTCCTTGGACATGTGTTGATTTGAAAGCAGAGCTGGGAATCACTGTCACATGGGACTTGCTGAAGTCTCATCTGTGTGTGACATCAGTCTGTAGCTCAGGGAAACAAATTTTAAGTATGGAAGGTCCCAGAGATCAAATTTTACCAATGAAACAATCGAGCTTTGCTGTGCCATGAAAGAGATGGTGGGACAGCTCTTACTGCTTTCAAAGTAAATATCTTGTGAAAGCTGAGGAATATTCAGCTCAGAGGAAATACTGTTGGGTTTTGTGATGTATTTTCCTGTTTTACTTCAGAGCTTGTCTCTGAACTTTTATTTGTAGGTCAGAAGGCAACCAGACAGCCACGCTGCAGCAGGAGGTGAACAATGCAAACTCTGGGGCCAGTGTTAATCTCAGAGTCTTCTGTATGTATATGGCAGGTTAATAAAAGTTGATACTGTCTGATATACTTCTCCTTATTAATTTTAGCATTCAAGGGGAATTCTAAAGTTGAAGCATGAAAAACAGATTTGATCATTATGATCTCAGTGTTTAACAGAAAGGGAGTGAATAATGTTAGCACCACAGGAAAATAAAGTTGGATTTCAGGAAACTACACACTTATTTTAAAATATTCTTTGTTAGGTAGGATTTCCCTTCCCCCCAGATTTCAGCTTTATGCTCTCGACATCTTTGTTAGCCTCTGCGTGGGTCAAATTAAAGAGAAAGCTGTTTGCATTTCCTCTGTTCCAACCTCAGTTCCCCAAAGAAGCGATACAGAAAAGATGAAGTAAAAAACCCCCAAAGGCTCCGAAAACAACTAATTACCTGACAAACAGCAACAAAGCATACCTGGCTGACTTGATTTAAAGCTTCAGCTAGCAACTTCTGGTTTATTCCACATAAGTTTGCCACCTTATTCTGACATTTATGATGCACATTCATCCCACATTCTAAAAGAAATGTAAGGATGGTTAATAGAAGCATCAGGAAAACACCATCCGATGTCACAGCAGTGAGGGCTGTTCCTCTGCACCTCAGAAACCTTCTCATAAAGACCAGTCTGGACATGGATCTGTCATTATTAATAAAATGGCAGTGAGAATCTTTAACTCAACAAAGGCCAAAAAAATTGTTCAAAAGGAAAACTACTCCAACCATCATAAATTTATTCCCAGCAATCTGTTACAATGAAGATCACCTTGCCTTGTTGTGGGAGAATGATAAAAGTGGTATTTACAGTAAACACTTTCAATATGCTTTTAAGCATTACCTTGAGTCAGACTCACTGCATTTCAGCTATTCCCAAAGCAGTAGTTTTGATTATACTCAAGGTTACACCTCCACAGTGTGTTTTCTGACTCCATTAGAAGCTCACCTTGCCTGAACTGTCACAAGAGCCAGGTGCCTGTTTGTCTCTAGCACAAAAGCTTTTTCAGCCACTTGTGGATGAGATGAACCCCATTCCATGTAACACACATACACAAACGCAGTGTGTAGCAACAGCTGACCTCTAGGAGGGTGCAGCTGGGGAGAGACTACCCTGAAACACAAACAGCATGGAAAGGTGGCAGCTGTCCTCCATCCTCCTCCATACCTTCACATTTGAGTCCTTGTTTGACCAGCCCCCAGAGCAGGCTGCCGCAGTGGTCACAGAAGGTCGGGCTCATGTAGTTGTAAACTTTGAAGCGGTGAGGCATGTCAATTTTGAAACGTTCCTTTTGAAACTGAGGACAGGGAGAAAGGTGAGGCACTTTGCCCAACACAGGACACCAGCTTCTTACAGGAGATGGCTGAGATATTATAAAGCCACCACAATTTCATCTTGAATACCCCAGTCTTAACATGCCCCATCGATCAGGGAAAGAATCTGCCATCAAATACTCCCCATCCTCTCACAGGGCTTCTAACTACTTTTGTCACTTGAAAGTTTCATCCACCTCATGTCATAAAGGAGCTTCAAGAGAAGACAGTAACATGGGTTGTATATAGCCAAATACCTCCCAGACAGACTTGGCTGTTTCTAGAAGAAGTTTTGGTAGTTCAGTTTAGTTCCATGATTACTTAATATATTGTTATAAATTAAGTATATAAATATATATTATTTATACTTAAATATACCACTCCAATATGTTGTTACAGCTCTTACCATTGTGTCCCTGCTGTTGGCTGCAGTACCAGTACACCTCCCAATGATTTTATCAATACACTTCTTATGAATAGCAGCGTTGCATTCTGCAAGACATGCATGAGGGAAAAAAAGATTCCTTCAGATAGTAAATACATGGGATGAAGTATTTGCATTTCTCATCTGAACATGAAAAACAGGCTCCTTTCCATCATAGTATCACAGAATCATGGAATGGTAGGGGTTGGAAAGGACCTTTAGAGATCATCTAGTCCAACCCCCTGCTAAAGCAGGTTCATCTATATACACCAAAACGATATACTACATATAATGCTATATACACCAAAACCTTTATTTTCTATCAATATGATGGTTTTTTTTAATCTGTTTCCACTCATTTTATGATATTGTAAAATCTATTTGTAAACTGAACCTGCCTCCATTGGGCAATGTCACCAGCATTTGGTAACAAAAGGACAAGATGATGCTTTCGAGTTTCACCCTTTGTTATCTCCCCTCCTGTCTGCAGTAATGCACAGCAATCTGTGCCAAGTCAAAAGCGCTTTTCAATTCAGCTGCAAAACCCCTCAGTAGCTGTAATTCATTTTTGAAACAGCTTCACAAAAACTGCTGTCATAAATGAGTGCAACTTTTCAACAGTATCACACCCTTACAAGAAGAGCCAAGTCTAAATCTTGACACTAAAAACTCAAGCGGGAAGCACAATTAGCCAGTCATAGATTATCATGCAAAAATGATGTTGAACATCTACCACCACCCACGGTGATGATGCACCAATTCATAGTAAACAGAGGATATTTCAATAGTAACTATTAGATCATAGAATCATAGAATGGCAGGGTTGGAAGGGACCTTTAGAGATCATCCAGTCCAACCCCCCTGCAGAAGCAGGTCCACCTAGTTCAGGTTGCATAGGAACATATCCAAGTGAGTCTTGAAGACCTCCAAGGAAGGAGACTCAGATTCACGTGGAAAGTAGAACAATAAAAAGGTAAAAATTAACTTACGCCTACATTTGTAACCTTGCTTGTTGAGTCCCCTGCAAAACAAATTGATAAAGAAGGAAATTAAAACCATAAGTTTGCTGGAATAAAAGTTGTGGGGTTTGCAACCTTCACTATGTCAACCAATCCATCCTTTGTCTACAGAAATACTTGTTCCAATTAATAAACTGGTCTAAACTCTGCTACTCAGAACACTCTACTGTAGGAAAGCAAGAGTTGGAAGATAAGGCAGTGTGTTTTGATAGACCAGCAAATTAGGAGAAAAAGAAAAGACAAGGTTTCAATCACATGGGAAATCTTCCTGATCTGACTTATTATGAAAACAGCTTCATTGTTAAAGGGATCCAGCATTTTGCTCTTGATGGACCTCTACTCAGCTGCCCTCAGCCACTTCACGTTTCAAAGTCTGAGCATTATTTTCTCAGACCCTCACATCTCATTCTCTTGTGTAACAGCTGCTGTTGATTACAGGCCAGATCTCAATTGACATTGATGGAATTTTTTGCCAATTATTTCAGTGACAAAAAAGTTCTACTTTTTGATGTGAGACAACTATAGCTCTTGGTTATAACAACAACAACAACTTCAATTTCCCAACACACAGGAAAACACAAAACACAACACATTTTGTCTCAATATACCTGAACTGAATTTTGCAGTTATTTGGCCCTTAGGGCAGGGGTAGATTAACATTTTCTTCTTACCATACAAAGTCTTTGCAGACAGAACAAAATGTAGGCTGTCCAAAGAAGGTAGCAATAAACTCATGATTTTTGATGTAGTGGATTTTGGCTTGCTTGATAGCTCCTCTCCTGTTCATAGTTACCGTCCCCTCCTCTTCCCTCATTGACTGCTTGCAGTCTAAAGGGGAGACAAAAAGATACACTTTTAATATGTTCAGGTATTACAAAGATTAAAATTTGCTTCTCAGAAAAGTTCAGTTTGCTTTTCTGTTCCGGACTTCTGTTTCTATTTATCTTACACCTGTATTCTACAGACTTTCAGTCCAACAAGGGTGGAACTCATACAGGCATTGCTTCCTAATGCGTTTCTGTGTCCTTGTTTGCAAGCACTTCCCTCTCCTGCTCATTCAGGAGCAGCTATGAGGAAGAAGCAGGAATAGAGTACAGTCTTGCTAGGGAAAGGACAACCACAGTTATTTTGCTCCCAGGCATTACATGATCTTTAAACATGTAATGAATGAAATAAACATTTTATTGGAAGCAGGAGAGCTTCTCCTTCAGCAGAAGCCTTTTCATGCTGTTCCTCCCCATGTCCTCCTGAAGCAGGACTACAGCAGAAATGCAGGTAAAGTGCTGCAGGGCCTCCTGAGTTACTGCTGTAAGTTGGGGTTCTTCTAGTCTTCAGGATCATTGAGCAGTGAGGTCAAGTGAGATTTTTCAATTAGACATTTCCATTATGCTATGTCATAACATGGATGCTCTATCTATCAACAAGTCTCAGTCCCATTCCTCTCCCCTTCTAACCTCCATGGGGTTACAGTACTATTATTGCTATAGTATTGTATAATATTATATAGAATTCCATATAATGTCAGCCAAGAATAAACCAAAGTAAAATACTCTCCATCCCCTAGTCCAACTGGCACATACGGATCCTCCATTATAGGTTACAGGTTATTTCCAAGGATACTTCCGAGCTTCTCTAACGAAAATGAGTATTTTGTATCTCAGTCTTTCAGCCACAACTTGGGCTGTGGAGTCTTACTTGTACATTTTGAAAATAATAGAGTTTGTAACAGAGATAACCCCATGAGGGTGTATCCAGAGAGACTGGGTAATGGGTAATTTAATCCTAGGACACAGTTCCTGTCAACAGAGAGCAGCTGTTGAGGGACAACCCCATCCAGCATGAAAAGATAAAGGCTTGAATCAGCAATGAGGAGCTGTTCAACTGCTCACTGCAACAGAGTCCCATTCTAGAAGACATACGGACATGGTTCACAGGTCTGGAGTCCTGCAAAGTTTAGGCTAACAGGAGATTGCCCTTTGCAGGGTGGGAGTTCCCACAACAAGAAGCCAGAAGAGCATTTTTCCCATCGTCAATATAATCAAGTTTTGTTTGCTCCACTGCATTGCTGCATTTTATCAAAGTCAGTGGGAGCTTTGCTTTTTATACTGGTGGAAACAGATTTGTTTCCTTTGCCAACTCACCCTAACCACAATGCCTGACTTTACTACAGAGTTACTCAGGAGCTTTCTTTTCCTTCTTGCAAGATGCATTTGGGTTTTGTCATTTTATTAGCTGGCTGCCACCACTGTTATTCCAACAGACCACTGAACTTGGGCATACAATCTATCATTTGATACTCTTTAGTGTCCTGAACTAATTTATCAGTCGCAGCCAACAGCAGCATGTACTGTCTTAGTAAATCAAGGACAACATCAGCACAGGGATTAAGGGGATTAAGCATATTAGTGAAAAGAAAGATCAAATAAGGTCCCTGGGTTTTGTCACTTGGTATTAATGCACTTTTCTGAGAAACTGGCCATCTAGTTCAGAGAAAAACCCTGAGAAGTGCTCACAACATGCACTATAACACTCTGGCACTGTGTTCACCACTGAGTTACCTCATTCCCTCCAGAAACAGGACTCAATTTTGTTGTTCAAATAGGCTGAGTTCACTCAACAAAAACTCCCATCAGCTGCTACTCGTTGAAGTCTGCAAATAGTACTATCTCTATGTTTAATCCTGCTGAGCAAATACACAGACCTCACCCACCGCTCCTCAAATGCTTCAGGGAACCTACACACTGAAACGTGCAAGCAAGGAGAACAGCCTTCCTGAGAGCCAGTCATACTTCATATTGTTTGCTGCATGAAAAGGATGTCTTCATAACTGTGATTTAATCAGTGACAGCAGCAAAGCAGAGAAAGGCGTGTTGCTTTATAGCATCTATTCTGAGGAAATAACCCGTGATGGAGCAGATTAAGGGACAAAAGCTTCCCTAAAGACTGCAACACAAGCAAACCCCGTGTTCAGTGAGCAACTAACAGGCTTCACCAGGACACAGCTTCTCCTTGTGTTGTAGCAATTTTGTATTGCTCATACTGTGTGCAAAAGTCTGACAAAACTTGATCAGGATATGGGAAACTGTGGCATTTCCTCCTTGTCTGGAACACTGATAGAAAACTTCATAGGAATGTGTGAGACTGGCATCTGCTTGTTGAGAGGGTAATACTTGGTTTGTACAAAAAATAAGGGAAAAAGTGAGAAAAAACTCATTTTCCTTCAACACAGTTAACCGTGAAGAATCCCTTGGCACAGCAGGACTTCAAAATCTGCATGTGAGAACACACAGTCTTGACATCCAGCTGCCTTATTAAATACCTTTGCCAAAGCCAACCAATATATTACAGTATGACTGAAAACACTCTTACATGCTTCAGAAGCTGAGAGGTGGCGACAGCAGCTGTAAGTGAAGCACACCTGAAGCTGAGATGGCTCTGAAGTGACAGTTTACTTCATTTCAGTTTCCTGTGGGTGTGTTCAACGAGTTATCTTTAAAGGGTAAATTACCTTTAATGTGTGGTGCTCCAGAAGTTTCAAGTAGTTCAGCCAACAATGGGCTCAACTGAGCAACAGAGGCTTTATTTCAAAAGGTGCAGAGAGAATTAACAATTGCAAGGAAGGAAGCTTCCACACAACTACACACAGATGCAGGATGGAGATGGGAGGAGGGAGGAAGAAACAGAAAGGGAAAGCCTTGCTTCTCCCTCCAAGTAAGCCAGGATTTCCACAGACGAAACACTTGTCCTGGGCCAGCACGTGGTCAAGAGCAGTCACATAGAAAACAGCTGAATCAGTAACTAGAATCCAGGTGACTTCTCTGGCCTGGACCCGAAATTAATCATTTTGGACCTAGCACACACCATTAAACATAATCTATTTCCTCTATTGAGAACTGTGGTTAATATTTATCACTGACACATTGTTCATCTATTTAAAAGCCCCTTCTCAAAACTTGCAGCTGATCTGCCAAGAGCACCCAGAGCTCCTCCATGCTGTATATTCATTAAGAAACTATTATGCACTCCTGTGAATCGACAGTGCAGTTCTCCTAAGTGCTCTAAACATACCACTGCATACACTATTTGAGTGCAGCACCAGCCCTGAATATTTCACAGCCCTTACAGCCACTGAACATAACACACACCCCATAGTCTGGAAAACATTTGCTAAAACAATATTGCTAGGACTCTGCTGAACTGTAATAAACCTCAAGGTGAGATGTCAAATTGCCTCAACTGAACCTGAAAAGTTGAAGGGCACAAAAGAAAACAACCTCCAGAATAACCCTGCTAGGTTTTTTTAAAAGGAAGAACAGAAAAAATATTCACCATCCTCAGAGTTCATTTTTCATTCTGACTCATTGATTTTGCAGTTCTGTTTGTGAACAGAGGAAAGATAACAGTGGTACTTTCTGACTGAGCTGGGACTTTGCTTCAAACAAGGGCAGGCAAAATGCTTTCCAAGTTAACTGGCTGCTCAGGTTGAGGTTTGCCTGAAACTTCATAATAAATTACACAAGATGCTTACATTTTCTCTTCAGCGTTCCCTTCTGCTGTTCTACAGCCTTGCACTTTGTTTTGTTTGAAAGTTAAGTGTGCCTTGAGGTCAAGAAAAATATTAATCTCATAGAGCAATCATTAAAAAGGAAAGCTTATTGCTCACAAAGGAGGCTTCCCTGGTAGAAAGTGTTTTGGAGGAAAACTGCTCTTTAACCTGGTCCTGGAGAAGACTGCTTTACAGATCAGCTGTACAAAAAAATCCCCTAAATCCTTCAAAAAGCCATTTACAGAAATACAAGTTTTCCCAAAGTCTACATTTCTGTGATGTGAGCTTGCTACGTTAGATAATTTTGGTTTTTGTGATCATCACATGTTTTATTTACAGGCAGAGTATTAACATTATATGTGTTTCTCTTTTTTAAACCATCTGCTCTCCCTTAGCATATGTGGATTTTACACTGCTGACATTTAAGTAGCAACACAAATAATTTGCTACTATTGTAGAAGCCAATACTATTTGCTCTCAAAACTGGCAGATCATTCAAATCACCCATCTTGGCCCAAAGCAGTTATATTACAAGCTTCAGCACAAGCGGACAAGTGTTACAAGCTCTTAGTAGCACCTTTACGAAAAGGTTTGTACACTCCATGTGAAGTGTGTGAAGATTTCTATTGTATGTTATGCTCTGTTCTGCTCAGAGACTGGGACAGCCATGGGGCATGGACATCTTGCCCACTCCTCTGAATAAATGAATGAAGTCCTGCTTTGGCTCCTGAGCCAGCACCTACTACTGTCCGGACTGACAGTGAGTGCATCAAGGTGGACTTCTCTGCAGCTACTTTTAGCACATCTCTGCTGAACTTGTCTTTCCTAGGCATTAATGAATTCAATGGTCTTTTAGAAAAGTGCAAAAATAAAACACCAGAGTTTAACAAGCTCTGCCTTTCAATCCCATGCCTACACTACAGGCTTTGTAGTGCTCACAGCATCTGCTGAGCTGTTGTGCTAACACAGTCAGTGCTCAGCTGTACAGAGCACTGCCTATTCTACATTTCAATACCTTATGCATTGTGGAAAAACAGCATAAACTGGAAAACAGGTTTTCTCTCTTCTTTTTTCAATTACAAAGGCAGAGTGAAGCCAACCTTTAGAAGTACAGCATGTAAGCCAAATTTCTTGTGAACATATGAACTACATCAAATTCTCTCTCTAAATAAACTGCCAACTTCATGTTTATGAAACTACCACATCTGCAAACGTTTGATTTTAAGGAAATTAAGCCATAACATGTGTTTATTAAATTCACACAGCTATGCCTCTAGATCCAAGTTAAATGAGATGTGAGGTGCCACGGAGTAACTGTGTTTTCTCAGTTGAACTATTAAATCATACCAACTTCCCCATTTACAGCTATAAGGCACAGTCCTATCTTTTCACCTTTTGTCATTATTCTTTCATAATAATGTGACAATCCTTCCCAAACACACTTCATCCATTGAGAAACTTGCTTCAGATCTTAGACCTATACAATACCCAGACTGCGATAGCAAATCTGTTCTTTTATGCTGTTATTTTTCACTGGTGTTTTGGAAAAATTCTCAAACCTCACGCTCCCCCAAAGCTCACCTCAACACACAGGCCAATACATCCAAACTATATGCAGCTCAATGGTTCATGCTCTTCTCCCACAAGTCAGATACTTGAGATATCAAAAGTTCACATGCAAATGACTCACCTTCTGGTAGAGCTAACAGCATTCTAAGGTAAGAATTCACTAATTCCTTTCTCCAGGAAGCTGAAGAAGTCAGCAAAATTCAAAACCAAGACACAAACTTCCAAATACCTCCAAAACCTCCAAAGCTGCTACCACTGCACAAGACACTCAGCAGTACAGCAAGCCACCTCTGTGATGCTGGGTTTTCTTACTCGATAAGGTCATTAACTACATTTGAATAAACAAAGATGAAGCAAAGCATTAAATGTGTTGCAACTCCCACCTATTAAAACTAAAGCTGCTTTACAGAATTATAACCCGGTTTCAATGCTGTGATGAGAGAAGGAGAGGCAGAAAGAAAATAATATTATAACATGAAAATGGGGGTCAATCTCCCTGTTCTCACGTTTCACACATCAGGTGAAAAGATTTACTTTTAAGTACAAGCTTATTTTCAAACCACAGGACAGAAAACAAAAAAGTTCTTTGACAGCTCTAAGTCAGGGCTCTACAGTCCCTGTTTTACAGAGTCTAGAAAGACAAAAAACCCTCATCCCTCTAAGGCTGAGAAGACTTTTCAGATATGGCTGTAAGTTAACTGCCCAAGCCCCTATCTGCAAAAAAAGAATATACTAATGAAGTATCTGAGTGTAGCCTATCACAGGGTTAATTTTAATACCAGTTAATTCCATTATATCTTTTCTCTAATACTAAATCTGACAATGGAGCAATAACACACTTACTTCACACTGCTGCCTACCCTCAAGCAGAGGAAAGCAATTTTCTCTAAGGATAACAGAACGTTTGCTGCTTAGAAGGAAGGGTTGAAAACCAACAGCTTTACTTTGCAAAACAAGCCAAAGGAAGAATTAGTTACTTTTGCACAGTGCTTGGAGATTTTCAAACAAAAGGTAGTACCTATAACTCAAAGTTACTAACGATAGCAATGCCTTCATATAAACTAGGGAACAACTGAAATACCAGTTTTAGAACAAGCTTTTTTTAGTATTTTAGAAGCACAGCTACCATACAGTTCTTTATGGAAGGGCATGTCAGAGAGAAAACAAAATGGTATGTGCATAGGAAGGAATGTGAACTGTCTCTGAGCTTTCAACTATTAACTAAGGGTTTTAGCAATGCAAAGAACGGGATTTAATACAAACATCCCTTGTAATGCACTAACAAACTTCTCTGGTCCAACACTGGTTACTGCTAATTTAACTAGAGAAAATATTCACAGTAGTGCAGTGATGGGCCAAAAATCATTCAGTGTTTGCCTATTCAGCAGCATACAGATAGTGACAAGAGGGAGTTCTACGATTTTGAGGAGGATTAGCATGTTAGAACACTTTCCTAACACTGCAAGTATCAGATTGTCTTTCCTTTGCGAAATGTAGACATATAAATGTCTTGAAAGGGAGTTTCCACTGCCTGTGTGGCAGTGGATACTAAAAAGGTATCAGTGAGTAATTTTCTATAAAGCATAAGGTAAATAGGAAGTTTTTTGTAAAGTAGAAGGTCTAACAAGAGCATCAGCATCTTAACTTGCCAGTTAAAGTATGATTGCATGATTTAATGATCTGTTCGTTATTTAGGCTTCATCCACTTCCATCCCCAATCCCTAACAAAGGCAATGGAAATCACTGCAAGAACATTGCATCTACTTTTATTTTGATCAACAACCAAGCACAATTATTTTAGTAATTTGAGCACACAAGTATATTACCTTCCTACTAACAGCTAATAGGAAATTACAGCATTTATTCACTTATGTCATCCCTACCGTTCTTCATGTCTGTGTGGAGAGGAAAAAAATATGCTTCAGCCTCATCAAATAAGCAACTGAGAATACTGCAGTTGGTTTTGTACAGTTTTATTTGAGAAAATGTCATGCTTCCTGGATAAATGGATTTCTGTATGTCTCATTAAAGAGAAAGATTCTCATAATACCACAGCCCCATGAAACTGTTTTGCAGAGGAAAGCCACGACAAAGACCAAGATGAAGGTTTTCTAATATAATGGCTCCGAATAGCTTGGACACAAACCAGAGTATTACTGGTGCATAAATACAGCACTTCTGATCTTCAGAGAAATGCTTTTCCTTATGGGCTCAGCCACATCAAAATTTTGCTTTAAAGAGTTAATAAAGGAAACCAAAATAATGAGCATATAGGCTGGTTTTTTTTTTTTGCCATTGTAAAGATAAAATGTCAACTGTGAAGCATCATGTTCTGCACATCACATTCTGTCTTTAGCAGCTTTTACAGTAACTGCCACACTGATGGCACACATGGTACAAAAGCATACAGTACGTTCTCATCTTGTTCTGTGAAAGCAGAACTATGCTCCCTGTATTTGGGGGTTAAAAAACCCACAACATCAATGCTTTAAAACTTGCTGCTTACATTTTCCACTTTTTATTTACAAACACATAGTATTAAACTATGTAAGACTGATAGGCTAATATGGCAGACCAACTCAACTCCTAAGAAATAATGGCTTCGTGACTTCTAGTATGGGAAAGTTTTAACCATTAGCTAAATGAGTTGTGAGGTTTACATCATTTCCTTTAGGAAAGAATTCCACACATACAAAAATGCCTGCCAAAGTATTTGTTTTTATTACTGTACTTCAAACTTCCCTCTCATAATTAATTGTCTCCTCTTACCTCCTAGTTTCTTCTCCACATTGCATGTATAAGATTTCTGACACATACAGATTGTTCACTTCTTAAACTGAACAGAACATTGCACTAGATTTACATTTTAACACTTAACCATTCACTCATTGCTGCAATCAGTTTCCATGATTAGGGACTATGACAACTGAATCCCAGGAAACTCAGAACAAACAGTTCCCCCATCCACAAAAAAAAGTTTCCCACATAAGCTAAGATGAACTGATAACATCTTTTCTATCACATCAAAAGATAAGGACAGATACATTAAAGATCCAAAACCATCTAAATGCAACAGCAATGCAGGGCACAAAGGCATTTAGAAATGAACAAATGCAGCCATGTCTCCAGATAATAAAAGAACCCCAACAAAACAAATTAATAAAACCAAGAAAATTCTACTCTCTACATAAGGTGACTTTTTTTTTAGTGAACTACAACTTGTATTCCACAAAAGGAATATGAAAAAAAGTGTTTTTTTACATAACTGACTGAAAATGAACAGTTGACATTACCTGCATCTTCCAAAAAATACTGCACAGCCATCAGCACTTTCCCCTGAGGTTGCAGGTCAAGCTGTGGAAAGATACCAACAGTGAAGTATGTAGTTGACTGAAACTCTCAGGAATTTAAACAGCTCTTTCCAGGGAATCAAAGTATATATTCAACAACTATTGGATTACAGCTCTCTTTCATATCTCACTTCTGCAGCTGAATCAAGGGCTTACATTGTATTGTTTTCACTAGTGTGCTGTATTGCTTTGATGTCTACTCAAAAGTTTACATTGCTTTGCATGTCCCTTTCCTGTTTCTGCAGAGAAGTCTGTTGGCTTCTGGTTTTACTATGAGTAAACTCAACTTGCACAGGAAACCAGTTTTAAGGGAAAAGGTCTGTACAATATTTTATATATTTATTGAGAGTACAAACCAGAGATATATCAAATGCTGCTGCCTGCCATTAGAAAAACAGTGGCCTCATCAACATTTATTTTACTTTCCCCCTCAAACCATTACACATGGTATCTGTGGCAAATTCTACAAACCAGCAAAAACAAATGCCTTTTAAGCCAATAGCTGAGGTCACTTCCTGCACTCAGAAAGTAGCTTAATTCACAAACTGCTGCCTTTATGAAAGGTAAGAAGCTGTTAAGCATGAAAGTGTCTGATTCAGTCTTCACTTCAGCATTGATCAAACAGTAAGTACAACTTGGGAGGGGGAAAAAAAAAAACGAAAACCAAGATTACGTTAGATACACCCATGAAACATCCCCTCAGAGCCTATGACCCTACTGGGATAACAAACTTTTTGCCTAACAAAGCTTAGAGAAGGCAAAGACCTCAGTTACAGCTACTGCTGATGGGCTGTCTCTCTGTACACAAAAAAAATAACCTTATAGGTTATGGTAAACAAACATGTCCTTGCTGGGCTTGATGGTCTGTCCAACTCAAGTGGAAGTTTAACACTGATGATTTTTTTTTTCCTGGTACCTGCTGTATGGATTTCAGACTACTGGATTGGCTAAAATTTATCCCTAAAAAAGTGACAGCTACTAGGTTTTAACTACTTTCTTAATAACTGCTTGTCTCAGAATTCAAGTTAAGGTGTGGGAAAATAAGTGTATGATTTCAGAATGCAAAATGTGAATAAAAACCAATGAGATTCTACCAGCCTAGCAAAACCCTTCAATATCAAGCAGCCTTTTAAGAAAGCTTCTTTGTGAGATCTGCATGTAACTCAGAGAAACAATCTGCCACTTAGAGCAAAACAGGATTTGAGACAGGAGGGTTGGTCATTTTCTTTTTTAAAAGATATTCTCATATTAAGGTTGCAACAACTGGCTACTCTCTCCTATTCATATCCAGCATTCAGGAAAGTCACTCATATATCTAGGAAGAAAGTGCATGCATCCATTCATCTCTACTCAAGGAAGAACCAGTATTGCCAATTGTGTGTGAAATGAGATGCTCAAATTGGATGTAACCAGGAACTAACTGTTACTACCTCCTCATCCTGCTTTAGCCTACCCAATGAAAAGGTCTTCTCCTGTAGGGTTCATGTTCTGGGCAATTTTCAGCAATAGTCCAGAAAGCTTTGAATACAAGACCACATGTGAGATTTTAAGGAGACCTGCTCACATTGAGCAAATATTTCCTCAGCACTAACTGTACTCCAAATGCAGAGATAGGAAGTTCCTGTATTAGCATATGGGTTTTTGGACAGGCTGTCTGGAGTAAAGCTTTATGTGCCAGTGAGTAATGACAAGACTATATAGATAGCACCTATCCACCTAGCTAGACAGTTCTCATCCAAATTACAGAAAATCCCCATATTCCTCTCAATCTTATTTCTGCATTTGGAGAAATGTTGAATATTCAGGGCACTCATTAGAGATGCTTCAAGAGTTATTTGGGACAATAATGCCTCATCACATTCTCATAACCTTTTTTGTTAGATTGGAATCTCAACAATTCAGTTGTGTCTGAAAGTTGAAACAGAAGATAGAGAACAGGATTTTATAAGGATGACATCATGAAACCTTAATACATTAAAAGCTATTTGCAACACCTCAGCTAAATAAATGAAACTGGGCTCAGGGTTTTGATCCTCTCCACCTCTGTCTCCTTCCCCTCTCTCCAGATGTACACACACGCACACAGACTTCAGTTTTCTGTTTATCTGAGATTTCACAGTGCTAACTGGAATTCATTCACATACAATTATTTAAAAGTTGTTGTCTGGGTTTATGTAATAATAACTCCTGGCATTTTGACTAAATGTATATTTCTAAATAAAACTATGTTTAACCATAATTTTACCTCCTCTGTCACAGATCTGAGATTGATACTTAGAATTGTACTCAGTACGATACAAGAGCAAAGGACACCCTTTCATCCCATGTACAAACAATTGTCTGAGACCCAGGGGCAAGAAAAGATACCAGGATATCAAAAATACGGATTAAAGAACCTCCAATATAGCAGCATCAAGGCAACTAGAATGTATTGTAAAACTAGATAAAAACATAACAATTCGAAGTAGAAATGCCTTGGAATAAGCTTCACCTTTCTTTTTCTCTAGATGTGTTTCAATTACCAGATAAAATTTAATTGCCTGCTATTTTGCTCTGAAAACTGCTAGGCTTTATAAAATAGGTGCTCAATGTGATATGGACCATTCCTTCAAACCTTAATGTTGTGGATTTTATTGTCAGTTTCTTGAATCTTGTACACTATCTAGTTCAAAAATGCTGCTAAAATAACAGTCTCGCAAGCCCTGCCACATATGCTACAGAGATTGAACACTCATAGTTTAAAAGGCAAAAGACATCCATTCAGCTTGAAAGAAACATTACCAGGTCAGCAAGTTCAAGGAATTGATCTTCCTCCTTACCCAGAATTCTGCTTTGCCGTTGCCTTTCTTGCACCGCTCTGCCAAGACCGACACACCCACAGTCACTTCAGATAATGGCTCTTCTGCTGCTTTCATGAGAACAATCTGAATCACTCGTCCTTCATAAATGTGGGCATCAAAAGTTGATTTCCATTCTGGATACATGGTAGGTTTCTTCTGAACTAGAGTTTTTCCTCTCTCTGAAAGCAAAAAAAGAAGGAAGGGTAGAAATAAATAAAATAATACAGATCTAGTGCTTAAACTCAACAAAGTAAAACAGGAGAGTCCTTGTACTGAAACCAAAAGCAGACCTACTACTGAAACGGTGTGAGGGACAAAGTTTAAGTGTTCATTTCAAATGTTCATGACTTGGGAAGGCAAAGCCTACCCTGACTAAGAGGGCATGCAATGGCAGTGAAGGTGTTAACATGCAGCCAGAGAGCCCAGAAAAGACAAATCACTTTCTGGAATTCAGAAGCTGGTTTAGTCAGTCACAACTTGACAGAGAACATTTGCATGGCTCCTTTCTGGTATAAATCTCCATGATGTGTCACCTGATCATGGTGAATACCTACCATGGTAAGATAAATTGAGATACATCTTACGCTATCAGTTTAAATTGAAACTGTTGGCTAAGAGATGAAAGGCTCTACGTTTCATTAATCCACTTCCAAGTTACCCCAGTACTTCACTTGTATCCCTCAGTCACTCTCTGCTTGGCGTTATATTCTCACTACCACAATTGCTACTTTTTTAAAGGACATTACAACACCTTATCTGTCCTTTGTAGCACACTTGGTGTAGTTAAATGAGCAAGAAAAAGAGGAAGGAAAAGGCCAAAAGGATCTCTAAAAAATCTGCATGTTTTTGCAACATTTACCCAGCCTCCCATATGAGCATCTCTACAGATTCCTTCCCTTAGGAGTTTTAAAGTGCTTCACTATTCTTATTAGATGGATTTTTTTCTAACACAGAGCTTCAGTCTCCCTTGCTACCATTTAAGCTAATTGCTTCCAGTCCTTACCTCAGCCACAGAAAACAGCAGGTGATTTCACCATCTAAAACAACTTTAGCACATTTCTAGATCTAGGTCTCTTATTAGTCCCATCAACACATCCAAAATGGTACTGACTCCTAAGCAACCACATCCAACTCTCCCCAGCTCAGGTAACTGATATAATTTTGTACATTCTACACAATTTCTGCTATTTATCATGATCATTGGCTGTAATAAAAGTGCTTTTTAAGAACATCTCCAGCTCTTAAAGATCCATTTTTCTCTATGTGTGCTATCTGTTCTTATGATATGAAGGCAACAGCAGAGCACAGTAAATAGTTGGACCCTTCTGCAACAATCACAGAATCTTAGGGGTTGGAAGGGACCTTGAGACATGATCTAGTCCAGGCTCCCTGCCAGAGCAGGACCACCTAGAGTAGGTCACAGAGGAACTCATCCAGGTGGACGGGGAATGTCTCCAGAGAAGGAGACTCCACAGCCCATCTGGGCAGCCCCTGCCAGAGCTCCCTCACCCTTCACACTGAAAAAGTTTTTCCTTGTATTTCTTCGGAAACTCTTCTGTTCCAGCTTGTACCCATTGTCCCTTGTCCTATCATTGGCCATCACTGAGAACAGCCTGGCTCCATCCTACTGACATTAATGTAAACATTAATGAGATCACCCCTCAGTCTCACAAGGGCAGAGTAGAGGGAGAGGAGAACCTCTCTCAACCTGCTGCTCACAGCCCTTCTAATCCAACCCAGGATGCAGTGAGGTCTGTCTGTTAAAATTATCAATAGAATTTACATTCACTTTGACAAATGAAGAATTAGACACTTATTATTTAAAAATCTTCCTGGAAATTCGATAAAAAGTTTGTGTTCGTTCATTAATAACTTGCTCGATGCACTTTACTCAATTGTGCTGAGCTTTCCAAACAAGAGTAGCAAGCAGTGTCCTTGTATTTCTATTACTGAATCCTTGCCAACAACAGCATTACAAATTACAACTTTGACAAGCAGAATTAAGCCTGCTTGCCAAAGGGCATTCTGAAATGCTGAGAAACAGCCACCTGAGGACCTTCACTATTTCAATGCCAACTTGAGCATTCCTGATCTACTCAGGCAAAAGCTTTTATCTTGAATCTGGAAAACTCTGCAGAAGAAGAACTCAAATTCTTGGCAGTGCAAACCTACTTCCTACTTGGTATTCTTAATTAAAGAAGAATTTGGAAATATTATAGTGAAAATAAACACAGGGAAAGCCCAAACCAAACACAAGTTAGACATTATTAGGATGGACAATAAAGGTGTGAGAGAATTAAAAACAGGCTGATTGCACAGCAAGGCTTTAGGCTAGTCTGTTTTTTGGATTGCTAAAGCTAGATTCCTTCACCAGGCACACTTCAGAGGACATCCTTGGGTCTGTGAGACCCTGCACCTATTTGCAGCACCTTTGACAATAATTTGGGGTTTGCAGAAGCAGCAGCAGTTTACAGAATAGTTGGTATCACTCCTGGTAGGATATTTAGAGGGGGAAAGGACTATGTCAGTATGTTCACAGGACTTGCCCTGTTCACATGTGCCAATTAACATCTGCTTTGATCAGTTACTATATATATTTTTCCTTCATGTAAAACTGAAAGAAGTCACCTGAACTACTGGTAACTACTTCCAGCCTGGCCCCATGCTGCTTTTGTAAATAAAACCATACTGATCACGATTTTCCATGGATCACATTGCCTGCCTGTAAATGAACACTTCAGTGACAGTAAAGAAACAGCCTTTAATAAAAAACACTGTTCTTATCCCTCCTGTGTTCAAGCCTCCTTTGTTTCTCTGTGAACACTATTGGCTTCAAAACATTTTACGTGTGCAAGTTGGTTTAACATCTAACCATTAGGCATCTTCTTCCTACATAATAAGTTTTTCCTTGATCGTGTTTCAGCATACAAATCCAATAAAAGTTATTCCACATCTTGTTGAACTGATAATGGGAGCATCAGTTTCTTTTTCCCTGATTACCCCAATCGGTCACTGCTCCAAGGTTCACTGCACTCTCCTCCCTTGTTTTTGGTACTTTAAAATCACATGCAAGCAGACAGGAGAAATGTTGGGACAATTCTACTTTTCAAAAGTAGAGGTTCTCCCAATAGACTAGGAAATTGCTTCTTTGGAGCGTAACACATTTGCTTGATGACAAAATTTTCTGGAAGAGGCACTGTGCCCTGTGCTCAACGTCTAAATGCAGAACTGGACAGAACAATAACTTTTTTAACATTTGCAAGCCTTTGTCACACAATTCACCTTAACCCACTTAAAAGTGACATTTCAGTTGCTTCACCACACATTTTGTGAATGGTTGTGTGTTGGTGGTGAAGTAAGGAACTAAAGATCTTCAACTTGGCTGCTACCAAGTGAAAACATCACCATTTGTAACCTCACCTGTAGTCAATGCTTCCTTCATCTTGATAGCACAGAAAGGCTGCAGTTGTTCCCCTTGATTCTGTGCAGGTCCCAGCTCAAATGAGTTGAAAGATATCCGTAAGAAGGGGGCCATTGCTCACAGTGATACACAACCTAAGTGGGAAGAAGCAAATAAAAGGCTTGGTCTAAGACTTCAAAGAAAGTAATACACATTTCTCAGTGGCCATCATAGCTGATAGAACCCATTCTTTAAAGCTTGCAAATCTTGCATGTGGCTTTGAGACCACTAGCCTGAAGTAAAACTGGCACATACCTTAACAAAAACTGTAAGGTGTACAATCAAAAACTGACTATTTAAGACACTATTTTAACCTGTTAAAAGTAAGTAGCAGTTGTGTCTTTGACTAAGATCTGGCTCAATTTTTAAACCACAGAGACCCTGGTCATTAACACACAAGGATCTAAACATTCTTATCAAATGAGTAGCTCACAAACTAATCTGTCTTTGGGGTTTTTGTTTTAATCATTTTTTCCCTGCACATCTGAAAAAAAAGAGAGGAAGAGGAGTTTTGTCTGTTCCTCCTGTTCTTTCCCACTATCTCTCACAAAGCAAGGAGAAAGAAATAAGAAGAAAGCTAATCTAAAGCACACATTACTTTATTGCTTTTTAGGTACACATTATTTTCTTTTTGAATTGCTACAGCCTCAAAAATTCCCAGAGAGAATTCTGCACCTCAATAGGTGAACCAACGATCAAGAGAACATCTGAAGTTAATGTTATTTTTCTTTAATTTTAAAGAATTTTCTCTTACTTAAAGAGATTTCACTGTATAAGTGCACATTTTATCCTTTATATGTAAGGTGGAAAACAACGTACATACCAAGTACCACTGTCAAACTGAAACAAGTATAACATCACATGACTTCTATTCAAGTATTGCTTTTAAGTAGCAGTGTACTAGTCTTAGGAAACATCACAGAGCTAGTGAGTCTCCACACTTGCACATACCAGGCAAAGGCAAGAGGCAGCAAAACCTCCAGCACTATTGTGTCACCTGGTTTAAAACATCAGGGATAGCTAGAATCCAAAGCACTTGTAATTTCCAAGTCACTAAACTAGGGTTTCACTTCTATCTTCCCTCATTCTTAAGAGCTCCTGAACTCAGAGCAGATTTCAGGTTACAATCTGCAGCACCTTCAGCAATGGAGTTAGCCCAGCAGCTTGTACATCAACATTGTTTGGTGAAGAGCAAGCATTCATTTGATTGCAGGTGAATGCTAGTATGATCAGGGAATGAGAGATGCAGAGAAGGAGGGACCAGGAGAAAACAGTTAATAAGGTAACTGAAAGAGATGATTAAAAAAATAAAGAATTGAAACTGGGCTGAGCCAGCCTTTTGACTGTAGATTAACCAGCTCAGTCAAGCAGCACTAGGAAGAACATTTCAAGCAATCCTGCATATGCTTGCATTTTTTAAATGTAAAGACATGGACCTGAGAAGCAATTAACATTCCTCTTAGGGCCCAGAACAGTCATTTATACAAAAAGAAACCAGAATCTTTGCAGGGAGACTGCATAGAGCTCCTGACACCATTCTCTGCACATCATGCAATCTCCCCATGCTGAAACTGTTCTTAATAAATAGAGAAATGTTATGACTATTTTTTTCATGGGCTGTCTTGTTTCTCCACTTTCTTTTCCCTAGGCTAAGACAAATTCAGAAAACAAGTTTAGGATTACTTGGCATCATTGCTTATGCCATTGAAGAACTAAAAGGCATCTCACATTCACACAGACTGTCATCCAGATTTGCAATAAACTAACAAATCCTCCCCCATAATCCACTGATTATGGGAGCTTGGAGCAGTGTTTGATGAGACTGGAGTTTGAGATGACCTCAGAAAAGGAAAATAGACATCTTCTGTAAAACAATAACAAATACCATGCAATACCTCAGTTAACAAATGCAATGCAAACACAGTGCTCATGAAGGGTTTTAATGAGGAACACATTTTAACTGCTCAGGAGACCTTGTGCTTACTATGATCAGACCTACCCTCAAGTGACTGGCTACATGACTTGCCAACACCAGATCACATATAGTTACTAACTCAATATGGATGTAAGAGAAACCAGATTTCATCATCATTCAGCCCTGGGGAAACAGCTTTAAGACATAATTAGGCCATAGGTAGAAACAAGCTGGGAAGGTAAGCTCATCACTCCCACTGGAAAGTTTACTTGACAGAATCACAGGATAATTCTGGCTGGGAGGGACAGCCCAGATAGAAGTCACAATTTCCAGTAAGTCTGGGACTACACTAACAAAAAATTGGAAAGCACTAACAAAGCTAAACTAACAATTGCATGATTTCACTCTGACTGACTCAAGCCAATGTTAGTCCTGAAACAGAATACAAGGCTTTGACATTTACTTCTTTAACTCCAAATTAATAAATACTATATAAACAGGTACAATGCTTGTGTGTTTTGAATAATCCCTCAGTCTTCCTCATTGCAATTCATTTGAATTGCTTCATTTTCAGCTCTGCTTCTTACTTTTGAATATGGTTATTTGTTTTAGTTTCATCGTACTTGGCTTCAACGCCATCTCAAAATGCTTGCTCAGAATTAAGCAGTTAGGACAAAACACCAATATGCCCAGAATTTATGACGATGGTCAAATGCCCTTAGTCCAAGGTCAATGTGAAACCTTTTTGCTTCTCCATTTAACAACAACTTGAAGAAAAAATCTTGTTGAAAAAAACCCCAGCTTGTTTTACACAACAAACTACCTGTTTCTGTCAAGTTTCTCTGCTCATATATACAAAAGTATATATTTTGCTTAATGCAAAAATCTCACTGTACGTGATAGACTATACACTGTGACTCAGGAAGGCTAAGAAAGGAGGGTTTGGATTTGCTCCTCAGGTACATTTTCCAGTCCTTGTCTATGCTAACATATTGCAGCAAGTCAGTTGACAAGCATCAGCTGTACTGTTGTAAACAAAACCATACCCCTACTAAAGCTGGTTTTGGCAGTCAAACTCAGCGAAAGAGATTCATTTTAATTCAACAAAAATTTCCTCAATATCCCTGCTGAGTACACTCATCCCAAGTTTTGCGACATTTGAAAAAGCAAAACCACTGAAAGCAATATCTATATTTTGCTTGTTGCATTTTAGACAATAATCCCTCTCTAGTCTCCATCAGTACTCCAGAAGTGACAGAACAAGCAATGACTCTAGTTTTAAAAGCTGTATCTGTCAAGAACTGAAACTGCTATAAAGCTGCTATGAATTGAGGGAGCTTTTACAATCAGTTCATACAATCTGTATTGCTGCTATGAAGTATTGAAGTCAAGTTGTTTTCCCTAAAGGGTGTGATTTTATCCAAACCAAATGGTGGAAAAACCGAGATGTGAACTCCAGACATGCTGCAAGTCTAAATAACAAGTTCAATATCTCAAACAATTTCAAACTATCTGAAAAAAAAAAAAAAAAAAAAGGTAGGGGAAAAAAATCTGTTAGTAACATTATTCTGTATGAAGTACACTGTGATGGCTACAGTGATTGAGAGTCTGTCATCAGACACTGTCCAACACAACGTTAGTTTTGTCAAAGAACCCTGATCTGGCCTGTTGCAAGCTGAAACCACCTTCTACTTTACCTGGGACAGAGTCTGCAAAATCCATAGTAATTGCCATGAAGTTTTAAAAGAGAGCTTTTGACTACTTAATATGGAAAGAAACTCAACCATGTTACTATCAACTGTAATGTGCATGGAGCAAGAGAAGAAAAATGCTAAAACAACTTGAAATCACCCATGTCTGCATCTGCTGGATGAACAAATAGTTTTCACATAGATATGTGGGTAACAGGCAGTTTTAAAGAAATCTTCAAAATAAATGAAAATCTTAAATAATTCAAGAATTTTCACAAGATTTGTTAGTACAAAATTCACATTAGATTAAAAATCTCCACACAGACACAAGGGACAAAGGAAATTTTGTAGTTTTTTTCCCCTTCCAAGAGTGACCAGCAGCTACCAGGGACTCACACTGCAAATGAAGGTGTTATTTGTCAGAGTTCCTTTGTTGCTGTAATTTTGCCTTGTTATAAACAGTGAGGGCAAGTCACCTCTAACACAATCCAGAAACAAAGACACGGTTGTGACTTTTGCACAAAGCGGGAAGTAACATCAAAGCAGTGGATCATCTGGAGGGAAATGCTGACACTGGCCAACACCAGAGTACTGAAGAGACTGAAAAAACTAATGGGCACAGACAGAGCACAGACTGTTCCACAACTGGTACGGGATTATATATCCAAGAGAAATACAAATAAGAAGACTCTCCTGCTGATTTGAGCCTCTGATTTCCTTCTAGCAGTTTGTAACACGTCTTGTAAACAGACAGACAAAGCTACACACATAGATCATTGCTTTTCCATGCTGCCTCACAGAAATGCTCTGGATGGGATGAAATCACTGGTTCCTGCTTAGCTCCTTGCTGAGGCTGCTCCCAAGGCCATACAAATGCTTTAGGGAACACTAAAACTGGTTGCCAACACTACACAGAGCTGACCAATTGGTGTCCTTTCCTGAAAAGATACAGCAGTAGCCTTTTTGTTTTTAAAGATGCACAAACATGGATTATTTCCAATTTACAGGTATCTTTTTTACACAATTGTTTCTATTCTGGTAATGGATGAGGCACAACAAAGAACTATTGCCCTACATTTTGCCCCCACAGCACTTTCAAAAATAAAGAGGAAGGACCTCCTTCCTCTTTGTGCACAACTTACAAAGCTGAGTATGCTACTTACATGGTGACAATATAATCTGCACACAGAGATGCTGGAAGTGTGATCAGCATCCTTCACCTGTGCACACATTACTGTGCATATTGTGTTTTTATTGTTCCCACGTACGCTGCTGTATGCTTACGTTACAGAAAAAGTCACACAGAGCAGACAGATTGGCTGTGATCCTTAAGAACTCCTTTCACAGCTGTTCTTTCAGCTGATGATCAAAATAAGACAGAAGAAATAATACCTATACTGTAGGACATTTCACTGAATCAAAGTAATGATGATGGTAATCACTGTCTACATTGCACACCTACTGCTAGAGACTTTTAGCAGGTTCTGTTGCAAGCCTTGGACTCTATTTGATGCTTTGTGGAAAGTCATCAATTTTAAAAAGTCTTATATTTGTTCTTATCAATCTTGTCAAAAAGACACATTGCAGCATTCCTTATCAGTTGGACTTCCCTAGGTATTACTGATTATTGCACTGCTATTATCCTACAGAAACCTGAAATAAGACAAATTACTGTACATCACTATGCTGAATTCTCACAGCTGCCATAGAGAGCAAAAACACATTATCTGCAGGTGCTGCTTTCAAAGGTTACAATCCACAGAGGGTTTGAAAAGTATCTCCTATGAATGGTTTAGTTTATTTCAGTTATTAATTTGAGTCATCACCTATGGAATCCAAGAACAGTAATTAGAAATATAAAGCTTCTCAGCAACTATTTTAATAAACTGTCTTATGGAGAATATTTTAGAAACAAAATAAACCTTAAAGTTAGAACTGGGAGACTATACACCTATAAAAACTAAATATATCCATTAGGTAGCATTTAATAAAATGCAGCTATCTTCAGGAAGTCAAGCCTGAAAAGAGCATTTTTAAAACAGCCCAGCAGCCCAATTACTCATAATCTCTGAACAAATATTTCTACACCAGTGTATCTTCATAAAATGTTTTTAAACAATGACACAACAGAACCATGACAAGTGAGAAAGGATGACAAGAAATTTAACACCACAATCCAATGCACTTGCTGTTCAATTTGTTGCCAAATGCTTTTTTTTCTTTTTCTGCTTCAAAATTTCAAAATAACAATGCTGTACAGTAAATTCCAGTGTAAATGGTACAAGTTTGAGGGTTTACTTTGTCTTTTGGTTTTTTTTTTAAACTTAGTTTGTGTAGAGTGGTTCACAGAGTCCCTAAAACCTAGTTTGGAAAAAATGTAGTTACTGTTTCCTTCTTTCCCCCCCTAGTATTTTCTTTGAAATACTTCTGCTTTTGTTATGTTAGGACAAGGCTAGAAACAGAAACAATGACATAATAAAATCTGTTGCTGTGTTGCAACAGTCTGGAGAAAATCCATCTAGATAAGCAACGCAGCTAGAGATGTTCTTTGGTTTTATCCCACTTGGCCAGAGACATAGATAATTCCGAGTTTCCACGCCTTTCCTGCATGCTCAGTAGTCCCAAAACTGCCTGAATTTATGGCTATCATATAAATTGTTGATATTTCTCCAACATCCTCAAGGCCAAAAAAATTACAGATGCTTTCCCTATCATTATGACGAGAAACTTTTCAAAATATGAGCATTAGAGACCTTTTCTGAACAGGCCAACTCTTTCAATCTTGGCAGTGCAAAGTCCTGAGAAGCTTGAGGGGAAGGCAGAGAGTAGGCAGGCAAAAGCTCAAGCAGACCTGATTTTATGGGATTTTTTGGAAGACATGCAGCCCAATTTATTTGAGCATATGATACCATATGATTAGCTCAGTAACAACAGTTGACTGTTCTTAAAGTGGTTTCAAGTGCGTCAAGGAAGACAAATCTGGGATTCACACTAAAAGATCAGTAAGTTGAAGAAATGCTTGCCTCTGAAATAGACAGCAGGACAGGCTGTTACACAGCATATGCTGCAAGATTAAAAATAAAAACATTTCAGACTGGATGTCCTTTTCTGGAAAGGGAAAAAGAACATTTGTAGGAACAAAGCTGGCATTTTTTGATATTCCACTGTAAGCTGCTTTTCCTTTAGAAATAGATAAGAAACAGCCATTTAAACACATTTTAAAAAAACCTCAAAACTTCCAGAGTTCTCCTTCCTTTTTGAACACACAGAACTAAATAGTAGATGAAAGCACTGTAGGCACGCTGTTCATCATCATTACCAAAATCAAGTTCAAAACAAACGTGCAAATGAATCCTCTTCACCAAGCTCAAACTTGATGGCTCAAGCTGATATAATTTGGTAAGCAGCAAATGCAAAGACATGGAAAAATGTATACAATGGGGCCACCTCACCGTCCACTCATCCAAGCCACACTGCCTGAGCTTTCCTATGAGGATGTTATGGGAGAATGTGTTAAAAGCCCTGCTGAAGTCAAGGTAGATGACATCCACTGCTCTTCCCTCATCTACCCAGCCAGTCATGCTGTCACAGAAAGCTATCATGTTGGTCAAGCATGGAATTATTAGGTGAAAGGGATGAAGCTACCTACACCTTTTGTTCTCTAGAGCAATACATAGTGGAGCTATACATTAGTCCTGCCTCTATGTCACAAAGTAGGGCACTTGACGCCTTCTGCAAGTCTGAGCCACTGACTAGCACTTGGCTCCTACTTCCTCAAACACGTTCAAGGAATTTACTGATAGTCAGCATGACTCAATTGCAAAACTGTAGATCAAGTTTATCATATGAATGCAAGTTCTCCAAAGGAAGCGTGTCATTCCGCAAGAGAGTTCACAGACATTTTCATAACCACCAGGTTATGAGCTGAGTTACTCATACAGCTTTCAGAAGTACCAAAGGAATACAGCCCCAACAAATCCAATATTTTGTACAGGATCTGTTTAGGTATCACCACAATCAAGTGGGCATTGATCCATACTCAGGCATACTCCATTAGCATCCTTTAATGGAGGAATTACACACCAAGCTCATTCTCCCTCTTGATGAGCATTTGTTGTGGTTTGGTCCAGCCAGCAATGAAGCACCGTGACAGTCTCTTGCTTGGTGACCCCCATCCACCCCCACCCTCCTTAGGATGGCAGAGGCCCCAGTGAGATGGGAGGAAAAAAGATAACCAAGGACCTTGTAGATTGAGACAAAGGCAGGGAGGGATTGCTGCCAATTATGGTTCCAGGAAAAACAGACTCCACTATTTGACTTAGAGAGAGGAAAGTAAGGAAAGGTTATTCTACTACCTACAAGAAACAGAATAGAACAAAAAGCAAAAACAAAGCAGGATGATGAGAAAAATACAACCAGCACTTTAAGATCTCCCTCCCTCATCCCTCCTTTCTTCCTGGGCCCAGCTCACTGCCCTACCTCCTCCCCCTGCAACAGCTCGGGGCAGCAGGGAATGGGGACTGTGGTCAGTCTTACAGATGGTCTCTGCCACTTCTTTCTTCTCAGAGGATGACGACTCCTTGCATTCTTCCCCTGCTCCACTATGGGGTCCCTCCCACCAGACACAGTCCATAATGAACTCTGGTGTGGGTTCTTCCCCTTAGCTAAGGCTTCTGGAAATATGGGGTCCCTCTCATGGGACATGGGCCTCCTCTGAGCATAGTCACTGCCCCTGGCACGGGGTCTTTTATGAAGTGCAAACAAATCTCTGCTTCACTAGTCCTCTGAATGCAGGGGATGACTCTGCTCCAGGGGATGCAGGGGAGTCTCTGCTCCAGCACACCTCCTCCTCTCTTCCCTCACTGACCTTGGGGTCTGCATGGTTGCTTCTCTCTCTCTTCCAACTCCTTGCACCACCAGTAGTCAGGAAAGAAGAAGGAAGAAAGAATAAGAAGAAGCCTCCTCTTCTGACTTCTTCTTAAAAAGTGATCATGGAGGCGCCTAATTGGCTCAGCCCCAGCAGTGGGTCTGGCTCAGAGCTGGGGGGAGTTTTGAGCAACTTCTTACAGAAGCCATCTTTACAGCCCCTTCTCCATTACCAGAAACAGCTCCACACAAAACCATGATAGTATTTTAATCTAGAATTCAGTACAATATTTAAACTTTTATTTCTGATCTATAACATGCTCGAAGCTTATTTTCTGTGCTATTACAAGTCTCCTGGAAAATGATATACTTTTCCCAGAGAGAATAAAACCAAATGCCAACAGAAGATTTTCAAAACAAAGAAGAAAATATAACAACACTTCAGCTAAACTTTTACAACCTAACATACGTTGTCTTTCTCTTCACAACACTGGAACTGTGGAGTTTTTCTAGTTTTCCACTGAAGAAAAGCTCTTTCCCCTTAACACTGAGATTGACAAATATCATAAAGACAGTATGTCAATTAGTTTAGGGATAAAAGAAATTAGAAATGTGTCTTATTTAAAATGCACTGGGATCATGTCTCTATATGAACAATGAAAAAGCAAAACATGGAAATGGAGAAACTGGACATTCAAGAGAAAAAAAAAAAGAAAAATCCTTCTAAAGCATTATAATTAGAGACCAATTTTACTTTACACTTTTGAAAACATCAGCAGATTATGCAGTCTAAGTGCCTCTCAAAGAGCACAAGCCTCTAAGCCAGAAATTCATACTACTGCCAGTACTATGACCTAATCCTCCAAGTATCTGGAAAGCTAGAATATTCATTAGCTGAGAGAACTGTATCATCATTCATACACATTGGAAATCCGCTGCTTAGATAACATCCTCAGAGGGTGTACAGTTCAGTTCAGATGCATGATTTTGATCAAGGCTTTCAAAGTAAAAGGACATAAGATTTGTCAACCAAAGATGTGACTCATTAATTGGGTATTGAATGGTAGCAACAAATCCAATCCTCCTTCCTGACTGAACCTGGCATTATTGGGGTTGTTTTCTTTGCTGTTTTGAGAAGCTATTTTTCCCCCAAGGGCCAAAGATATACTTAGTCACTTCAGTGAGACATTAGACAGCAAAATGAGCCAAATCTGCCTTGCTAAACTCGATGCTCCTCCTCCTTGCTACTTTATGGTACTTAAAGGCTGCTCAGGGTAGGTAGGAATCATCCTTTTAACTTGTTGCGGGTTGGCTGCGTTTTTTTGTTACTGAAAATGTGAAGGTCAAAATACATAAAAGAAATACAAATAACCAATAAAAGTCATCTTAATCAAGACTTTTTCTATGGTTTAATAACTGAAATCAAACTGAAATTTCACTACCTGTGAAAGCATCTCTCACTCTTGCAATGGTGAGATTAAATAAGCACAACTGAATGACACTGAGGGATGTGTAGGATGATGCTAAGTGATGCATGGCCACGGGGATTGACAAGAAGAAACTGGAAAGCAACAAATGTAACTGAACTTTATTTTTAATTAAAAACATTTGTTCCTGCTTTAATTTCAAAGTTCAGGCTTGAATTTTTAACTATCCCTTCTGCTTTGAATCGCTTTCTAGAGGAACCCTTAAAGCTCTTCAGTAGACCTGGCATTCCCAGATATAGAGAAGAAACAGACACAGCTCATTATCAGCAAGTCAAATTAAAGCATAAAGGGATCTTAGGAGAGACTTGAGTTTAAAGGTAGTGCAGAGTTTACAGTATGAGTTGCAATGTAAACTCGAGGTGAAATGTACTATTTACATGTTTGGTTGGCACATGCAAAATATTACACACAGACATGTAAAACATATACTCAAGAACTTCAGATAACACCACTGCAAGTCAGCATCTGTTTTGTTATTTTACTAGGTCATTGCACTAATGAACACACTGATAAATAAGACACAAACTTCACTACTTGTCTAAAACAACCCCAAACTTTCAGGAAGAAGAGACATATGCAACTGACTTGCAAGTGTGTCTGTAGACACAAAAAAGTAATTGAAGACAAACTCTTTGATTACAGTTGCACTCTCATGTCTCAGGTTAGCCACAAAAGCAACAGAGTATTCAATGATTTTCCTACAGACACGCTTTCCTGGCTCATTATGGCCTATTATCATTTCCTCCACCACTGAAAGGATAAATGAGTTAAAGTCTTGGTTATGTTCCCAGCACCTTCCAATTATTTCTGACTTTTTGCTGTACAGGTTTCTTTTGTGATAGAAAAGCTTTTGTTATGATTTTCTTTCTACATCAGTCTTTTGATAGAAAAATCACCATTTGCTATCACTAAATAGCATCTTCTGTATGTATGGCTGGGAAGGATGCCATTAGGACACATAATTTCTGTTATAAAGGATGGTATATGGCTGTTACAGGCACAGAAAAACTCAAGAGGAAAACCAAAAAGCTGTAAACCACAATGTTCCTAAGGCAATAGCATACAAAGTGTGTACAATGCTGTACCAAACCTTTACTGTGCAATTATACTTTTAAAGGGACAGGCAGGTAGTGGACTGCAAGCATTGTGGCAGCAAAGCACATAGGAACCAAAATGCTCCTAGTAGTTCCACATGCAAATGTTCCCACTGGCAATTAAAGATCTCCTTCTTAACTCTCACCATGGAAAGGCTGCATGTCTCCAGGCAGCTGAGTGGGAAATTCTCTTTCCACATGGTATAATTCATTTGAGTAGATCTACCCAGTCCTGCCTCCAAATCTTTCCTCTGTGTATTAGCTCTATTGATGCTGCCTTGATTCTTTTCCTCCTGGAATGCCAAGCAGCTTTTTCATACTGTTTACTATGCAGCTTGCTTAATCCCAGTTTACTGAATTACAATGACATTTTGTATACCCGAGATACCTTTCACTTCCACACAGCAGTGGCCATATTCTCTGTCTCACACATACACACAGCTTGAACAAGCTAGTAGTGGGTGTTGGAGGAGGTCTCTTGTTATTTACAATAAGCCACATCACCAGTATGTTAGCCCAAAAGTCTCCTTTCTGCCTTATGGTTTACAGCACTCAGCAGGCCGCAGGATGCTGGCTTTTCCTCACAGGTCTGGATATTTGCTGCCACTATAGCACTTTAAGTACATAAATCCTGCTCTAATGCTGCTTTTTCCACATTGCAATTACTTTTGAACCCACAAACACGTTATGTGACCAGGACTGACAGGCAATTCACACAACTGAAGTGAGGTAAGTAGATGCCCGTAACCCACTTCTTATGAAAAGTTAGTCCACATTATGGATAATTTGAGAGTCTCCTGTATTGAGTAAACAGAAGTTAAATCAACTTTGGCCTGACAATTTTCAACGCTGTGGGAAAGAGCTGCAGACAGCTACATTTACAGCCTTTAATAGACAACCTCATTCTGCCTCTGTGGGACTATTTAAAATAAATGAATTACCCAAAACATGAAACACAGATGTATTGAAAAATGTATTTCATTGTGTGGTGAAAAGCCTTAATTATAGTTTTGTAAATATAGTTTTTGTGCTTCTGTAACATATCTCCATGTCCAAGATGTTTTCTAATTAGAGCATTACGGTGTACTTGGCTGTTCTAAAACTAAATCCATCTCTGAAAACAAAGCTACGAAACCTATTTCTGACAGAAAAATGTGGGAATTATAAAAAAAAAAACACTTAAAATTCATCTGAGGAAATGCGAAGGGAAAAAAGAATCTCACATGATTCTCCTGCAACTCTCAATGCCCTCTGCTCATCTAAGGGGTATACTGAGAAACACTGGTTGTTGCTAAGATATGCAAATATGTCTCATACACATAAAGATTAGATATCCCGAGGAAGAAGAATCATTTTCATAATTATCTCCCCACACTGGCAGTTTGTTCCACTGAAGGTCTAGGTTTGGGTTGGTTTTTTTTTTGTTTGTTTGTTTTAAAAAGTTCTGAGAAAAATATTTGCATGAAGCAATAATTATATTCAACATTTATTCACTGATTTAACATTTGATATAATCTTGACTACCCAACATATATAATTATAACATAACAAGTCCCTGGACAAAAGGCAAAATTGAAGGTGTGTCTCTACCTAAGTGACACCTAGGAAAATGTTTCCAGTATTACTGCTGGAAATATTCTGAGTTACATCATGACTTTACAGAAACATTTCCCTTATTTTGTTAGGATTATGGACTATAGAGTGGTGTAGAAAAAAATGCATGCAGCAACAAGCTACACATCTCAGGTGAATGGTACAGACTGCTCAAGCTGCTTTTATTTCCTTTTCCAGAGGAACAGGACAAGAGGAAAATAAAGAATAAACCCTGTGTTGCTGAGCTCAGACATTACCCACAAAAACTACACAGAAACCTCTAGAGCAACAAAGCCTGCATTTGCCCTACTGTATTTGATACAATAAAAGTGTACAGAGAAACACTAATAAAATTAGTGTTTCTCATGGAAGAAATAGGAAAAACTAGTGAATTTGGATTCTTAACACATTTTTCTAGCAGTAGCATTCATTTGCAATGGAAGATAGACAGATACAAGACACTAAATTTGCACAAGGAAATTAAAAGAAAATTAAAATGGTTCCTTCAAAAAAGTGATGCCAATCACATTCTTATTAACCCACATTCATGCATTGTATTAATCATACAAACTGGATTTGTATATTGACCTTTCTCAAAATGCTTAACATTAACTAGAAGGCTCAGTGCAATATATATAAACATTAGTAGACTTGTAGAAATTCAGGCATTAGGAGTTTCAAGAGTTTAAATCACTACTTACTGTAGCCTTTGTTAAAATTGCCCAAGCTTGTTACCTCTGAAAGACTCAGATACAAGTAACAAATACCCCAAGTGAGCTGTTTCCCCAATCACTGTTTATAACTTTCAACACTGTGTTGAAATTTAGGACAAGAAGATACAATAAACGCTGCCTACAGAAAACAAAACACTGTTCAGTTTGGTTTTTTTCTTGTCAGTAAATATTTTTGGCTTGCTTCATTGAAAATAATTTAGTATGCTCTATAATGGAAACATTAACTTCTGCTTTCCAAACAGAACACGGTAAGTTTCTCTAAGCAATTTGCAGTAGCAAGTTTAAAAGACCCAGTTAAAATTCTTCCAGCAGTGAAGTACAACAGCTACACACAGAAATGATTCTTCCAGATACTTGTGCAGACCCAGAGCCCAGTGAAAAATGGTATTACATTTATTATCTGGGTATGAGAGTGTCAAAAGAAGAAGGTTTGAACTTGTGATCCATTTACTGCTGACCTCTATGCCTCCATTCCCATTTGCTATCATCATCTACCTACGAGGAGATGAAGCTGACAAAATGGGTGGAGAAAAAGGCTTGCCTAATAGTAGTAGCAAGATGTCATCACATCTAAGGATTATACTCTAAAGTCTTAAACTCCAGACTTCTACTATTTATTTCAAAAACGGACATAGAGAGTAAAATGATACTTTCAGTAAGATGTCAGGATGGACAGTTACAGGTTCTTAACAACAATTCTACCTGCTTTTGAGGCAATATGTTACTGAACGTATATTCAGAAGTTTTCATCCTATAGCAAAGGGAATCAACAGTCTTCCTGTCATTTTGGGAAGGTGCATTACGCACACAGATTAATTAATTTGCTTCCATGAGTACACAGGAGAGAAGAGTATTAGGATTCTTCCTTGATATGAGTCATTCTTATGGAAATTCCCAACTTCCTCACTTACTCATAAACCAAGGATCAAGAGTGCTGAGTAAGTATACAGCTCAGAACTGCAGGGGCAGGTAATCTACCATTACAAATATTTATTAAATGTTTCAAAGTTCTCTTTCAAAGCCATTTTTTCCACAAACTCCAAATCTGCAAACTTAACTCTTGGAAATTATCTCAAGCAGTGTGTAGCCTGTCTACTCACCTTTGAGATATATACTTATAAAATTAAAAGCAAGAATAACAGATATGTTATTTTTTTCAAAAGACGTTCCTTTCAACAGCCTCTAATAAATTTGTTCTCAATGGCTCAAAAAACAAGGCATTTTATGATTATGGTATAAGTAAGAAATAAAATCCTATCAAACCAAGAGTTATTCAAACTACTTAGAGCTCCGTGTGTTGCAGCCAGCAAAATACAGCACAAATTACTGTCATTGTCTTGTTAATACAGTGTCACACCAAATGTACATACTAGGTCTGCTTCAATTTCTTTCATAGATTTAAAATGTAACCCCATGAAAAACTCTTTGCAATGATGTTGTTGAGAACTACTGTGGCTCCAAATGTTTCCTAAGAGAGATAGTAAATGATGCCTTGTGAAGCCTTGAGCAACGGTAAGGAGCTGTATGTGGGCTTGGTGGGTGGCTGGATGTCAGAACCAAGCAAAAGGACAATCTGTTGAAAAGCTGAAGGGATGACAAGACTAGTTAATTTTGGATGCCAAGCTTAGGCCAAGCTTGATGTAGATGTTAATAGCATCTTAACTGACAAGCTTTTTGTTTATATCTTACAGCGTTAAACACCATCTATTTGTCCTACAAAACTGCTATCCCATAGAACTCCAAGCTTGCTCTACCATTACTTTCACAATATTGAATTTAGTATTCTATAAAAAACAAGCTAAATATAAGAAATGATGGAGTATGGAAAAGCCTAGAGAAGTGAAATACAAAAGAGAACTTAAACTATTAAGATATCTATATATTATGATACTATCTTCCTGATGTATTAACTAGCATTAGCAAAGCACCTGTTAGCAAGAGTTTCTTATGTCATCTACTCAATGACCTGCATAAGTGTCTGGAGACAACTGTAATTCAGAACAAGCAAGGACAAGCTTAAAACATGTTCATTTGTTTATCCATGTCCTTAGACACAATAGAGAAATTATTTTGGTGAAGTTTCACAACACCTCATCCCAATCCTCTGCCTTGAGGAACGCTACATCTAAGGTTCTTCATTTTTCATCCTGGTTGTACAAATGCCTAGTTCGCCTTAGTCTCAGCAGGCTCCTCTCTCAAATAGGAAACAAAAGTGGCATTCTTTCAGGCTTCAGCATTCATTGGACTCACTACAAACAATGATTGAAACCTCATTTTCACATCCAAAAATAAAATGGGGAGTGATTAGATTATATAGCAGCAATCGGTGACTTCTTCTAACACAGGGAGTGGGGTCAATATCCATAAAAACAGACAAGGTCGCAAGCTGGACTGTACTATTTTCCTTTGAGTTTGACCTTGAATGCACCACAACCTTGAGAAACCCTTTAACTTCTCTGTTACTTACTTTGCTCTAATAAACCAAGATATATGTACTTGCCAAAGTGCTTTAATCATGAAGACTGGCAATGCTGACTGTAATATTAAAACCAGAATGTGTTAACACCAATTCTCAGCTCAACTTGGAACAAATTGCTGAATTTATGGCTTATATTTAGAGATAAAAGCCACATTACTTGGGCTGAACCAATCCCACAAAGAGTTACATGGAAGAACCTTTAAAATCCAGCTTGTTGTTCATAGCCTTGTCTGCAGAACAATGATCACAAGCCATCTAACTGGTGGAGGAATCACAGCTAGAGAGCAGCAGCCACTGGAGGCTTTGTGGCACCAACCAGCTGTCAAAATACAGTTCAGCTCTGTGGGAACAGACCAAACATTCCCAGACACACTGCCTGTAACTTTACAAACACTCTATAAATAATATTTAAGTATCTAACAGGAGAGAGATCCTCAAACATTACACTGAGAGCCAACAGTATGTGCAATGCAAAGTATGACTTAAGATCACCTGAGAGACAACCACAGGTCCTTAAAAACTCAAGATTGTTTCCTCATTGGCATCTAGCAAGTGAAATGGTTTTGACGACACGGTGTGAAGAGAGAAGACAGTAACAGCCAATCCACAGAGAAAGGAATAGATATGTATATATATATTATATATATGTGTATATATAGTACATATAAAGAGATAGATATGTAACAAATGGCTCAAACATATTTGAAAGGCAAAAGTTTTAAGACAGTTTCAAAAACTGCATGACAACTGTATCCAGGTAGGGGGAGGAATGAACAGACAAGAGGTAGGAGAGAAAGATGGGGGGGAACTTTATTACTTTTGATGCGAGCTGTCACCTACGTCCCAGTCATCCAAGGGACAGATCTTGATGACCTCGATTTTGAGATACATTCAATACATGGAAGATTTTTTCAACTCCAGCAAACTAACAGATTATAGCTACAGAGTTCTGGATTAATAGAGATTTTAGCCTGCTTATCTTTTTCAAGTGACAAGCCCTAATGAAATATATATAGAAGAATTATTTTCCTCTCATCACAGCTCAGTTAGCTCCCATCACTTCCAGAATGGTTTAATCACTCCTTTTGGCATAGCTTACAGACATAAATATTCCTACTCAAGCAGGAATGGGAGTACATGGGAACACATAGTTTATTTAAAAAACATACTAAAGGACAAGGACCAACACCACCATGAGTGGACTGATATGATATCAAAAATTTTTACCTGACAATTCCTAGGTTCAAGACCTAGGAACTGAGTAGTCTGGGAAAAAAAAAAAAAAGCTGTGCTACAACTTGGGAATTGAGCACTCCACAAATTAAGGGAACAAATATTAAGTGTTTGGACTGTAAGGTATCACCAACTTCATTTCTTGTGTTCGTTTGAGATGGCAGCATCCCAGCATTCCAGGCACTGCAACTAACCACTTGAGTTGAACTCCTAAGCAAATACAGGTCTTACAACGAGGACGCATGTGCCAAAACACATGCCAGGAACAGATATGATGGATACAACAGCCCTGACTAGAATCCTTGCTCCTCCTCATGTTTAGCAGATGGGCCAATCCTGATGCACTAACAGAAATGACAGAAAGGAATAGTCCTGGGCTGCAGAAACAAGGAGAGCCCCCAAGAGCTAGGCTGTTATGCCACCAATATGACTCTCTTGGTACCAGCAGGCTAATTTTAGCATGCTCTGACATATGTACAGTACAAATCATGTCTGTATTAATACCCCTTGCTGTTTGCTGCTCCAGACACCCACCAACTTCACCAGACAGGAGGTCTTGCAGCCTTTAAACCCTACGTAAACCTGAGTCCCAGCAGCTGCAGAACAGAGGAGGTGCTTTGGTTCTGTTTTCTTCATCTTTGCTAAAAGGAATGAGTGAAGGAGTTTATCTTTCATCATTCATCTTCCTGTTTGCAAAAGGCTATGCATGAGACTCTTCCTTGTCCAGCCTTACTGTCTGGGTACTTTCCTAAGCTCTTAACCCCAAATCTGTGACTTCTAGAAGCATTTCTAAATATGAGAAGATAAATCAAGATTTGAAAAGATAAACAGAAACACTAATTTTAAAAAATAATCAAACCAGCAGATCATTTCTGCTGTGATCCAAAGACAATACTTCTGGAACTTGAAGTTGATTTAAGTAACTTAGTTGACCCTTTCTTTATGTTGAGCACATTTTATATGCAACCCATAAAACTATATTTTTAGAAGAATATCTTGAGTTCAAAGGTTCACAGTACTCCCATGGAGGAGTGTGCCATTTGCTGAGGCAAGGGCAAGCTTAGATCTTTTGCAGCCCAGCATTTTGATGTGACATAATGCTATGCTAATGGAAACACATTTCTGAGGGAAAAAAACACTAGAAAACAATCTCAGTAATATTGAGGATTTTGTAGAGGATGTCAGGAATATCATGAACAGAACGACAGTCTTTCTCATTACATTTGCAGTCTGTTGCTCATGCAAGAACTCTGCATGAACAAGGTAACTTCAGCAGCAGGTCTTTAAGCTGAATTTTTTTCTCCCATAGATGTTTCATTTCAAGACATAAGTCAAGGTTTTCCCCCCAGTGTTTTTGTGAGGGCAGCTGCAGGCTTTTTGCTCCAGAAGGAACAAAAACTCTAAAAGCAGCAAACCAGATACTTACAGTATTTTTTAATTTTCCACTGGGTGACGATCACTATTTCATTAAATGGATCATTGGCTCATTTCCAAACAGTAGTTCCTCTTTTGCCAGGAAGCTGAAGGATGGTGCCTTCTGAGAAAACACTGAGCAACTTTTCTGGAAGCTGACATTTGAGTTTGTCTATTCCACTTCTATGATTTGAATATCATAGCAATAGTTCAGTGTGGAATCAAAAATATAAGGATTCATCTGAATACACAAAGTTTAATCTGTATAAACATATACTTCTTTCAGATTGCTTCTCTTCCTTTGATAATACATTTTTGAATGATGAGGTGGTAAAAAGATACTGTAATGCAGAAGTAGTTAAAAGGTGGTTCCCGTGCTGTGTACTTACATATATAACTGTTAATTAAAGTTATGACCTCTGTTACCCAAATGATTCATTCAGAATAGCAATACTAGCCTCTGACATGCATTACAGGTACGACTGCTAGCAAACTCCATTGAAGTTGCTTAACATCTCTGATTAGTAGATGTGTTTTCAATTACAACTATGTCTTGTTTTAATTACCTCACTGAAGTGCTGCAGACTTTGCAGGTTTTCCACCTCAAAGGGACAAAGGAGGTTTTAAGTTTCATGTAGTTTTCATACTAATCTTCATTTAGGCATTTTCCAACAGTTCATAAACTCATTTTTCTGGTGGGCAGAGAGAGATAAAAATACACACTGGAATACACTGGAACGGGTATGAATGATTTCAGCTCAGTGTTTCCTTCCAGCATGTCATGAAACAAAAAGGCCTGTTCTACCAAAGGACAGAAGGACATAATTTCTATGCCCTGTATTCCTTCTTCCCCAGTGAACTGGTTAGGTAATAATTTCCTTTATAAGTGGAAAACGGGAAGCTTGCCACTTCAAATAGCTGCATAATAAATCGTCTGCCAAGAGTATTCACCTATCATACCAGTCTTTCATACTTGGCAAATATTTCGTTCTGTCTTCTAAAACTCTTGGATACGGGCCGCATCTAACTACACTTAGGCAAGACAGAAACAGTCACATCATCAGAAGAATATCTGGGATTTTTCCTTGAATACACAAGGTAGTAGATGAGTAAGTACTGAGCCAACAAGTCACTAGGTTTGTCTTTCTCAGGTAGCCTAACACAATCACCTATGCTTCCTGTCTGCTTCTAGTACAGCATGACCACACAAATTTAAGTCTATTGAGTTAAATTCTATTTAACTAAAATCATAAAGAACAAAATAAATATTTTGCAGATTCGCTGTTTATCTCTTTTTTTCTAATTTTTCTCCAGTAATATCATCCCTGACATATGAATTTTCTTCTGGACAGCCTATGACTTTTTAAGACTTCTTAAAGGCTATGGCAAATCTAATTCACAGTGACCATGTTCTTCAGGGAGTAGATGCAGCACTTGCACCAGACATAAAATAATAACTGACAACCGAGTGAAACTTAGAAGAAACCATTTAAATGAGACTCATAGCTTGAATTTTTTTCCTGCTTTTCCAGATAAACTGGGTAGAGCTGCAGGAGACAAGCTTTCCACACTGTAAATGGAGCAGTAATCAAACCAACCTGCATAATCCTCACTCTCAACTGAAGTCAAGAATAACTATTTTAAATAGTACATGTGGATCTTGGCAAGGAAGCACAAGCTTCTTGCAACTGTTGTAACTTTGTGCACCTAAACAGCCTGAACTCAGACAGCAACTAGAATATAAACAACAGAAAACAAGTCAGAGGGCAGACAAGGGAGGAAACTTTATGTTTCATAAGAAGCCTCATCAGCAATCTTTTCTATGTTCACAGATGAAGACAGTTTGAGAGACAGAAAGCAAAATTATTAAAGCTGTGCCGTCATAGAGGAGAGTTAGGATTTTGCAATAAACACAGCTTTGCAAGATAAAGTAAAGCATGTGTATGTTTGCCCTAATCTAACAGAGATCTTTTTCATTTTGATTCCATACAAAACTTGTATTGGCCTCTATGAATAATCAGGGCTTTGAATGTTTCCACAGGCACTGGGGGAAAAAAAACCCCAAACAACAAAACAAGTAGATCAAAGTACATAGTAAAGTGTTAGCCATCAATCTCTGGAGCCATAACAAAGACTCTACAATCTAAAAAAGATTAAATGGTTGCCATTTTAGAGTGTTTCTGTGAGTGAGAGATAAATGAGAACATGGTAAAGGTCCAAAATATACCAGCTGAATGTAACCCAATCTGTTACATTTTCCAAGACCATACTGTGCTCTAGGAGCTTTACTAGAAAAAGCATGGTGAGTTTAGCCAATTTTTCCCTGAAAAGGAAACTCTCAGTCCTGTGTATCAATAGCAAGAAGAGCCAAAGGGTGTAACAAAGATCCTTTCAAACATGGGAAAATCTAAGAAGGACAAAACAGCTACTGTGAAAGAACTAGAAACTTCTATACCAGAATAGACTTCCAAAGGTGGGGTTTTATAGAATATGTAACTTAATTTGTATACCCTTACAAGTCACACAATGTCATATCAGTTCTTTAAAGAGCTTCACTAAATAAAACAAGTATAAACTGTGACAGACTCAAAGAAATGTTCTACCACAGCTCCGAATCTCAGAGTTGCTCTGAATTTTACACTAAATATCCACAGCTCTGTTGAAAGATTCACAGCTCATCCACAGCTCAGCATTTTGAAAGGGAAAAATCTCCAGCTATAAGTAACTTCTCAAGGTCAGCTCACTTAACTCCTGCATTCCTAGTTGCTAAATGAACACCCATTGGGAAGGTTAATACAAAACCTCATCAATTAAAATAAAAATCTTTCAAGTTGCTCCTTCAAAGAGTTTCAGACAACTGAAGTAATTATTATGACAGATTCTGGAAACGTCTGACTGCAAACTGCAGAGGATTTGACAATAGCACAATGGATTTTGTTCGGAAGAAAAAAAAGTTTGGAAAAAACCCAAACACTTCCATTCCTTTAGGAAAACCAAGACAATTCTGGGCAAAATACATTTTACTACATCATTTTTTTTCCTCTCTCTCTGGAGTATTACCATGTATTTCTAAATAAACTAGATCCAAATGTTGTACACATTTTCAGAGATCACCAATTTGGTTTTTCTCCAGAATTGAGACACCTGGAAAATCCAGTTTCCATATAACAAATTAAGGCTACAGAAAGATGACGTAATGATTGATCTCAGAAATTCATTAAATTGCAGTACATTGCTTCCTGACAGTACTACCAATGGAATTGGTTATTTGTTTTAATAACGGACTCCCTGTGGAAATGTTAAAGTTTCCTAGGAGCACAAGTAAATTGCCATCAGTCTCTGGAAAGAATAAAATGAGAGAACAAAGTAACCCAGTAAAGTTTCTTAAAACCAGGTTTTGCCTGTTTGCTGCTTACATATCCTACATATCACAGAAACCAAAGGTCAAGAAAGAGAGTGAGCTGGGCAAAAGAAAAACCAGCTTTATTGAGCTTTGTGATTTAAAAGGTTTCACTGCAGACCTTTGTATAAAATGTCTTTTCAAGACGGAAGTATTGAACTGCAGATGGCTTCTCAGCAAAGCACAGAAATAAAAGACATTGGGTAAGTGGAGCATGGGAATACAAAGCAGAAAAGTGAAAGATGAGTTTGAAACAATAGAGGATATTTCACGGAATTAAGACTAATATCACCAGAATGTGTCATGTGAAAAAGTGTTTAAAGTACAGGATTTGAGGTCTCAAATTAATTTCTCTCTTGCTTAAATCAACATCAAAAATATGTTTTCTGATTTTTCAAGCTCCAACAATGTGGGGGCAAGGGGTGGTTGAGAGCAGGGGCACATCCCTTAATAGCTGCAATAGTGAAATTAATTGTAACAGAATGAAAAAAAATATATTGTCTTCATTAACTTTTAAACCAAACATACTGCCTGGCTAAAGTCGTGGAAATTTCAGTCTTGAAACACAAGCTTGCACCGTGAAGTATGAATGCAAGAGTTTACTTATTTCTGTCAATAATGGTGCTACTATGCCAGTTAAATTATAACCATATTGAGGTCTTTGTGAGCACATCGATAAAAACAGAAGAAAAATGGTTTAACTGCTTTTGGTCTGGTTTTACTCAAATATTGTTCAAAGTCTGGTGAGCCCAAGTAACTCAAGTCACTATTTCCTTCCTGATATGATAGGCTATACAGTGTCTGAGTATGTGTAGGCAAATCCAAGTCTAACAGCAACAGATAAACTTGGCTGTGTTTGCAACAAGAAAAAGCTTAGGCAGAGCACAGTACAGAGATTTCTGGCTTTTGGATAGGCTATGAAGTAAAACAGCATTTTGCTTTCCCTGCTGGGTTCCTTCTAGCATCATTAGCACTGGATATAACCAACAGGATAAAATTCATCTGCAATCACCTCTTGAGCCCCTTGACATCTCCATCTGTGCAGCTGCGAGACTCTTATGCTGCTGTGAGATCCCCTTAGTAACATGCCAGCCACATCACTGCTACTGGTTCAGCCTTCTCTATTGACCCATAAAGAATGCAACATTTTGATTTGCACAGTTGGAACACACAAACAAACATCTTAAGAACTGCTTCAAAAAAATCAATGTTTACATTATTTTTTCTTTAGTATTTAGCAGCACTTGAAAACTCAACCTGCCCAGAGCGCTACTGTTGTGCTCCAAATCAGATCTTAGACAACTTCAACACATAAGTGATGTGGGAATGAGCTTCAAAATATTAGTCAGAGATAACCAGCCTTTGGATTCCAGGATCCACATTAAAGGAACAGAAGCAACCAGCCTACTCCCTCTCTGTATGTTGTTTGCTGGAGACATTATCACTTGTGCATGTAGCTGTTATTACCACTCAGATGTAAGAACAAACATTTTCAGGTTATTTCTGAATATCATATGCATCTGATGTTATACAACACTATACATTGGCAAAGAAAAAAAAGCAATTGTACTGTTTGAGTTTGTGGGCATTTTATTTGTTGAGTTTGTTGTGTGTAACTGACAGACACATGGCAGACAGGTTCTTTAGCCAACTCCCTCCACCTCCAGCTATCCAACCGAAGCTAAACACAAATTACAAAAGTACTAATTCTATAGAACATGGGAATATTGAAAAATGTTTGAGACAAAATGCTGCAAGAACTGACATCATTGTGTAGCATCTAAAGGCTCAGAGACTGAGAGGACCGCTTTCTATCTCCCAGTGATTTCCAACTTCTGACTCCAGCTTGTGGCTTCACTAAATACAACAGGGGCTGCCCATAGCTTCCACCTTCCCTGTTACCATGTCACTTGTCCAAGGCAAAAGGGTTCTGCTCACTGACAAACTTCAAGAAACGCATGTTCTGGTTTTCAGATCAAGCATTCAGAAGATTCAAAAAGGGAAATTCTGTTTAGCTGTCTGTGAAGATTAGTGAGCTCAGACAATCATAACCTCAGGTAAACATGAGGATGACACGATGTTGTTATTCTGGTCTTCCTGCAATTGCTTCCAGGGATCAGCAGCCAGTATCAGAACATGGCTCCAAATGATTCTGAGGGAGAGACTAACCGAAACCTGTGGAAAGATGACATGAACCAAAAAAGCCTTTCCAGCTTATTTTCTGAGATGACAAAACCCTGTTTGTTATTCCATTTATTTTCTCCCGATTTTAACATACCTGCATGGGCTCAGAAGGTGTGACTTCTTCATGTAAGACCTAACTTTAAGGAAAAGAAACCTCTCAGAAAGTTTATGATACATCATAAAATCTCAAAGAATGCACAAAGAAACTCATAAAGTCTCAAGACTATTTGCTTTTCCCTGAGATATTGGCAGAAACATTTACCTCATTTTTGTTCCAGGCTGGATGCAATATTGTACACTGTCAATTACATGGAAATGTCTCCAGTTTCCAACAGCGAAGGGCTAGGGCTGTGCAAGGCTGGAAGTGGATGATGCTTTGCAGCACACACCGCTGAGTTGAGTGCACCCAGTCCTATGATGCTGGATGAGAGCTAAGGGAAGTGACCCAGCTGGACTGCTCAGTGCTTGGCCTTGTGTGAGACAGGGCTGCCAGCAAAGCATGTGAGGTGACAGCCCACAGTGGAGTCCTCCAACTAGGCACCCACGCTCAGGCTACTGCAGTAAGGACAGCAGGCAAACAACTGAAGTAAACATGACATATTACCCCTGTTGTTCTGGGCAGGCAACAAGCAAGCAATTTACTCAAACTACACAACACATTATGGGATCAAGCAGAAGCAGAAAACTTCTGCTATCCAGTACAAAAACACTCTTGCTGTTGTAGCTCTTCAGTGTTTCACATTCAGCACCAATCATTGCCCTGCAACCCCTACTTCCCTTAATTGCTTTATGCACTGAACACAGATGGCAGAGCGCTATGTTATGGCACTGATACATGGGCTTTAGAAGACTCACAATGTATATAAACTGATGTACTGCAAAACACGTCTTTAATTTCGTAGCTTTTCAAATTTCCTAGCAAATTGCTTTGGGAGATTTAATGGTTAAGCAATTCAGTAAGGGTATTAAGCAGACTTTGGAAAACAAGACCTTGATCAGAAGACGGTAAGTATATTCCTCTTCATTGACTTACAGTGAATTTATCCACTAGAACTCCAACTATGAGATAAAGGACCACAGGAACAACACCAAAAGTACAGACACACAAACTGGCATGTTTTTAACTTGCCTTTACCTCCTGCTAGGCAACAGGGTGCTCTTCGTAACTAAAACAAAACTAAATGCAGCAGAACAAGGATACATTCTTCCACCTTGGTCTGCCTGAGATATCTTGCCTACAGCAAACGTTTTCAATTACATGAGTCTGGCATCCTTTCTTGAGCTTTAAAGAAGATAAAACATTATGGCAGTCTTCCCTTTGAAGTATTTGAATGCTCATACTACTGCCTCACCACGGTGTCTGCGAAGCTTAAATTGTACAGCCTAGCTTGGAGAGCTGTTAATTCAAAACAGAGTTGTATAACTCTCATGGTTTGTTTAAAGTAAACAATGAAAACATCCCTCTGTTGAGGCTCACTCAAATCAGCTTATTCACTGGAAAGCAGCGTGACAAAAAAAAAAAAACCAAAAACGAAAAGGAAAAAGATCACAACAACAATATAAGTAGATGAGTTTTTAAATCTAGACTAAAACCAAATGCTAAAAGCCCTCCATAGCCCTTAAAGAGATTTGTCACTGGGATGGATGGAGTCTTCAAGAATTCAAGCATACCATCATTATGTGTGTTTATGAAAACATTTTAAAAGGCCTTAGAGCCTTATACACATCTACAGAAGTGTACAGGAATTTTTCCAGCAAATAACAATCCAGTAATTGACAGTTAAATCTGAAGAACTGAAACTATGCTGATATTAATCACAGATGTTATAAAACTTTGTAAGAAAAAAAGTGATTTTTCTGTTTGACGTGTCCCTTTGACAAATCTGAATACATGCTATGTCATGGCTTTCAGAGTATTTTTAGCTTAAAAGCAGATTTCCATTTTAGGCCATTACAGCAAAAGAGTATTGCTGATAAGTAAAATCAGTTTTATTATCAACCAGACAAAACTCAACTCATCGTTACTCTGGTAATTAATTTCTCACACTTTATTTCATGTGCTTGGAAGGGGTAGAGGAGTTTCTTCCTGGATATTTTTCCATTTAGAGCCCCAAATAGTTTTACAAGTTTAATCTGTCAATCAAATTGAACTTTGCTCTAACAGCAGCAGCAGAAGAGCTTGTACCCACACAAGTGGCAAATCAGTTTATAAGTGTTTAGAATGATTGCGTTTGAATAAGCTTTTGTATTTAACTGCACTACTGTAAGAACAGGCTTACATTGGAATGCCACATATGCTTAGACAGGGCTTAGCTATGATGACTCAATTTGGACACAGCAAACTGCTGAAATGCATTTATAATGTTAGCCTATTTAATTAAAATATTTTTGCCCAGCTGTATTAAATACTTATACAAGACCTCATTTTCTTCAGGGAGAGGAAAAAGATTGATAGTAAATTATCTATAGCCATACACTACAGAAGATGAACCGCTAATTCATCCCCAGTCAAATTATGCTCCAGGATCCAAAACCTATTCTCAATCTGATTTTTTTCATTTCAGCACTAATACATTACTTCTTACAATGTAAAATTAAACCTCTACTACTTTTCAAAATGTTGGAATTTATGCATTTACAAATCTATTTGTAGTCTCATAAAGATATACTTCATTTACGTCTTACTTCTAATTACATAGTCCCTAAATGTATTAATGTATACTTTAGCTAAGCAGTTCTTGGCATCTAGTATGGTATTTTAATAATATGTGCTTGAAATTTAGCTGTGTATAAAATACACACTAACTCCATACAATAAACGTGCATGAAAGTACTTTTCAGTTGAAATTTGACCCTTCAAGGAAATAGACATTGGGGTTATAATATATATTAGATTATAATATGTATTAGATTTCTAAGACTCAGTATTGGAGACTTCTTGTCAAGATTTGTGGGTTTTAAAAGGAGAAAGGAATGCTACCACATGTTACATTCAAAATACAAGTCTGAGAACTTGAACACACTGTTGCAGTTCCCTGCTTCAAGGTTTTGAAACAAGGCTTACACAAGGCAAAGCTCTAGTGACAGAAACATTGGGCTGACAGTTATTAACTGGTAAGAGAACAAGGAAATCAGCAACAGAACAACCCACAAAAAGTAGAGGAGCCTGAAACTAAAAGCGGACTTTGGTCACAAGAGCTCCTTTGATTAGTCCTTTTCCCTAATTAGGAGATGCAATAAAGAAAAGAACTCAGCATAAGGAGAGACAATAAAGGGCTGGCCTGGTTTGGCTTCTATTCCCATTCCTTAAAATACATATCTATAAAGTCTTCCAAGCAAATAAACATTTCTCCTTGCTTCAACTGCCACCCACTGGAAAAGGAAAGCAACATTAATTCCAAATTGCAGTACCCTAAATAGGTCAGAAAACCAATCTGTCAGATAGCAATAGAGATTACATTAAAGCTCTGCGATTGCCTTGGAAAACGTTAGCGTCGCTGCTAGAAACAAGCAAGCTTGCAAATTAAACTGAAACAGAAAATAGTATACAGCAATAAGCCAGAGCTGCACTTCCTCTCCCTGCCCCAGCCCGAGGGCTTTTGGGTTGCATTGCAAAAGTTTTGGAGAGGAGCTGGAGTTCAGGAGGAGGAAGAGAGTGTAACACTGCAGGCAGCATCCCTCTGACAAATGCGGTGCAGCAAGGACAAACAGCATCATACAGCTTGGCAGCTCTCATCGCTCTGTGCTGTGCTGCTCTTGCTGCACTCCAGGACTATCTCTCCCACTTGCTTGTGCCTTACAACAGTAATCCACCATCTTCCTTGTCTAAAAGGCAGATTCCAGCTTTTCTTCATCAGCAACCTCCATATTCCCTTTGGTAGACACACAGGGTGTCTGTGGTGTAGGAAGTTGCTGGTGCAGATAACAATCTTTGAAGTAATAGAGCAACGTGGAAAGGCTTGCTTAAAAACCAGTATAGGCTGAAACAGAGCATTACCATCCGCTTCAGATGAAACTTGTTCAAACTTTAGGTAAAGTAAACATATACTTACTCCAAAAGTGCTTATCTAGGACAGCAACATCAGACAGTTGCATGCAAAAGCATGCAAATCAGATGCAATGGTGGCACTGTAACAGCATGTTGCACAAATACAATAAAATTCCCCCTGAACTGGAACAGATTGTTCTGCAGACATGCAGCTCTGGTGAACCTGCACTGAGGCTGTGATGTTTCAGCCAGGGAAGGCAGCAATCATAGCTGAGAGACCACTGGGCAAGCAAACCTGAATGACACTAACAGCCTGACTCCCTGCAGAAAAATACCCAAGCACTACTAAGATCAGATCAAACAAACAAAAAAAAGAGGGGGGGGGCGGGGGGGTGCTGTGGAATTAGATAGCAGAGAACCTTCCATATTGAAGATATTCTCAGGTGTATATGTGATGAAGCATGTTTTGCCAATAGAATAGCTACATTGCAATTACAGATGGGCTGAGAGGTATAAATTGATTGCAGATTCCCTCACTGTAAGGGCCTAAGGAAGCTGGATGATGGGGAAAAATGCCTAAGAACCTAATACACAGCCCATGAGAGAGACCTAGAAGTCCTTCAGTNGGGGTGGTGCTGTGGAATTAGATAGCAGAGAACCTTCCATATTGAAGATATTCTCAGGTGTATATGTGATGAAGCATGTTTTGCCAATAGAATAGCTACATTGCAATTACAGATGGGCTGAGAGATATAAATTGATTGCAGATTCCCTCACTGTAAGGGCCTAAGGAAGCTGGATGATGGGGAAAAATGCCTAAGAACCTAATACACAGCCCATGAGAGAGACCTAGAAGTCCTTCAGTCCAAATCCCACATTTATTCAAAAGGGCCTGTAGAACAAAAAATCTACCAGAAAAAAATATCTGGCAATATCCTCTCATGCAATTTTTCTTCTACTGTTGTAAAGGTGCTACAGTGGAACAACTTCACTGGACTTGCACAACAGGGGATGCTTCTTTCACTAGGCAGAGACATGATCACAGTATCTGTCAAAGTGTAATATTGCTTTGAGCTGTATCTTCCTACCTTCTCGTTCCTCAACAGGATATTTTTCTAGGCAGAACACAAATGCTGTCTGCTGGTTTTACCCTTGAAAGAACTAGGTAACTGCGGATGCTGGAGTCTCCTTTGAGCCGAGGGAATGAGAGAAGTTATGTTCAAGTTACAATGGCTCACTGAATTCAGATCAAAGCAAAAATTGGTTGCATTATAGCTATTACCTGGAAGAGTTTAGTTCCATATTAAGAAGCTCTTGCCTTTTGGATGCTGCTTCTTAGATAAACTTGTCAAAAAGAAATCCTAAGTGTCATCTCCTCTTACTTCTATCAGCTGTCACTTCTGTCAGCTCCTATCAAGGAGCACAAGCAAATGTAATAAGAGAGCGTTCTCTCGATTTCCCGACAGACAAATCTGGTCTGGACGTTTTGCAATCGGTATCCTCAAGTCATTAGTAAGAATCTTAAGAGTTCAGTGAAGGCCACAGTCATTGGCCAACACATACATAAGGAAACAGCTAAACTCTTGAGCAATTCACAGCTCAGCAAGAACACAGCATTAAGAGACCAGCACAATGAATGTCAAGAAATGTCAAGAACCAGGCTATTAAAGTGTCTTTAATATAACAAAAATCTGCTGTCTATCAATACTGAAAGTGTCTATAATCAAATCCACTCCTTCGCATGCAGAAATACTTGTATGACTAAGGGTTTCAGATCCATTTTTTTAAATTTAGTCTATAAAAGGAACAGAGTTCGTTAACGACATGAAAGATGCTGGCAACACCTATTTGATGCAAGACAGCCATCTGTGCTCTCTTACAGGAATATATATTAAGTATATTTTTTAAAATAACCAAGAATAAACCGTCCTTTCACAGGAGTTTTTCAGTGAAATGTTCTGACACACAACTGTGTTCTTTAGCAAGTGAAGTATTTTCTCTAGTTCAACAGACAGTAACAAAATCAGCGAGACACAAAATACTCATCTTGGTTAAACATTCATGCCAGCAAGATGCAGTCACCCAGAAGCATTACAAAATAGATCATAAAACCCTTGAGATAAAATGTACAGGGCAGTCAATATCATATTTCAAACATGACAGTCTTTCAAAGTTATTGCACTATGTCTATTCATCCTCATTTTCCCCTAAGAATACAAGAGCATATAACAGGTCCTACTTGATACTGGCTGGACTGTATCTTCCTATCAACCTTTCACATCTAGGGGTTTGTTTAAAAAGGAGAGACTGCTTCTTTTAAGAAAGAAATACAGGATTCTTCTTTTGTACAAACAAGAATCAAATACAGTCTCCTCCTGGAAAAGCATAGTTCAGCCATTGAATGATGTGTTAGCAATAGCTTAGCTACGCTGCCTTTGTACTCATCGGGGAATTTCCCAGAAAGAGACAGGCTGCAGAAGCCAAGCTTAACCTTGAGTTTGGCTGCTAGACAATTTTCATCATCTGCTCAAGTATCTATCTATATGTTTGAGCATCTGGCTAGAAGTAGAACAAAAAACCTTTACTATCGGAAAGGCAAATCTGGTATCAAAACCAAATACCTTTCTCCCCCTGACCTGTTCCTCATCTTGAATACTGATACAGTGATGCACTGAAGTAAATTAGCTATCATTAGTACAATGAGGAACAAAGTGGTACTGACTGAACACTCAGATTGCATGAGTTCCTTAGGCAGAAATAGCATGGCATAGCTCAAACTGCTCTTCCTCAAGAAAACCAGAAAATATGACAACGAATCAAATATACAGACAAGGATTTTCTTGGATCTTTAATAAATAGGTGTTGACAGGAAAAAAAAAGTATATTCAAACACTCAGAAAGTAACTTTACACTTCAGTGCTAAAAAAAATAAGCAGTTTTCTCTCTTTGTCATCTCATCATTACAAATCTGTCACATAACAAACAACTAGGCTAAGTCAACACAGGTTTAGGCTTTCAGCTCCAAACCAGTAGCATGCATGATGACTTCACAGCTCAAGGGTGGCAGTAAAAAAGCTGAGGCTGGAGTTTAGATTTACTGCATATGTTTCAAGATACGCTGCATTTATAGCAGGCAGCCAGGATTAAACTTAAATCATTTATGAGACTGCAAAAGTGTGATGATACCTTGACCTATTAACTAGCGTTCTAGGAGCTATCCCAACTCCATTGTCACTACCAGTGGGTAAAAGTGAAACCACTTGGTTATATTTCAATGAAACAAGACCATAGTTTGCACACAGCTCTAAGGAAAAGTATTAGGTATAAAAGGATAAGGACTAAATGTTGCACATCTGTTTTGTTCTCAAAAGTGGGTAGCACCTTGGAATTCAAAATAATCTTGTCCTTGGGCATACAGAGAAGGGGCATATATATACGTTTGATGGTTGGCTGATCAAATGGCAGGAGATGGCAACCACACATCCTCTTCCCTTGGCAGTCAGGCAAGCATCATACAAGGTTTAAGAACTTGAAACTGATGTACATTAAGCTGTGATGGTCATTCCCAGTCTTTTTGGATCATAATTATTAGTAATAACTATACAAATACCAGCTAATGCTTAAACATCCTTAAATGAACTCTTCCAGATAGAGCATCACACTTAATGGTAAAGAAATTACCAGGAAACACATTCATTCCAGTAAGAGGACATCATCAAAAGTATTTTGCTGTTTTATTCGCTTTCTAAGCTTAAGAAATATTTTTAAGGTATTTATTTTACAGCCTGCCTGTTAGACTTGCAGCTATAGATTTACATCTGTGCTGCATCACTTCCATCTTTTAGTCAGAAACTGTCAAACCTATCATCAATCAGAAAAGAGCAACAGCTCATTTAATGGGTTCAAATCGTAACTTCCTTCATGCATGTCAGGGTACATTTCCAGCAGTGAAACGTTGACATAATGTTCCACTTGCATAGATTTTAACTTAAAAAAAAAAAGCCAACAGAAAATAATCCGAAACAAACACATACATCAGATTTCCATTCTCTGCATCAGTGTTACTTATAATAATAGTCTGGTCTAGATCAGCCCACAAATAAAACTTGCACCACTCTTGCCAAGGGCAGATTTGTGAGGTCTCCAGTACTCCTGCAACCAGATCCCTCATTTCTCTACCTTTCCTCATGTCTGTGGTAATAGGGGCAGAAGACTGGTGCAGCTTCCCATCACAAAGGCAGTACATACATATAGTCTAGATGGCCCTACAGAAGTAGAGGCAGTGCACTACCTCTTGCAGAGCAGACTTTTGCAAAATTACTCAAATATCATAAAAAGCTAACAGGGTAGCTCTGCCTTAGATAGCTCTCCTTAAGAAAGTGCAAAATCTCTCTCACAGAAACAACTGCCTTCTGAATGAGAACATAACACAAGCTATTTCAGCATTGTTTTACCCAGGCTGTAAAGAGTTTTCCCAGGCTCATCTCTGTTCATTGCATCTTTGCAAAAGCACAGCCAAGTGGATGCGGAATGATTACTTTTAATGTGCTACCCAAATAGCTCTGAATGGGCACAGTTAGCTTTTCCCCTTTCCATATTCCTGCTCATTATCTTTTGGCTCCAGGTAGAGTGCTCTACAGAACCAAACTCTGCACTCAGATTATGCAGGTAAAGGAAGATTCAGAGAAAGGTGGCAAGATTTGTGATTGAGCAAGGAAAACAGTTCAAAAAAACCCTACTGGAACACAGACTGGTTTTGTGCTTTTTAGGCAGCTGTTGGACAGAACCTGGTAACCACGATGGAGAAGCTACATCTAACACAAAGATAATTCCTGAGATAAAAATTGCATCACCTTTCTCATCATCTCTGGATGATTAACAGAGGAATTTGGTTCCTAATGAAGTCAGCCAGCCCCCAGACTCCACTGGTAAATCCCTTTTTGTCATCTTTCACATTCAGCTCTGACTCATCTGCAACAAACATTTCGATATCAAGCCTATTCCCCCCCCCTCCTTTTTTTTTGCAGTAAGGTTAAGTATATACTTCAGAAATGCCAAGAAGGGAATGGTGGACTATAGGTACACAATGCATTTGGACAGTACCATGAAGAGACACACCTGAGTTAGCTTTAGGGACCTTAAATACCTGTGTCAGTGAACTCAATACAAGTACACACCTCAGTGCTGGCTAACACCTGTAAAGTATTTACACTGTACAGTACACACTGAGGCTTGTGTCACTGCAGCTTTACTATAGATTAGCTGAAGTGAACTTCAATACATCCTACAGCCCCAGCTCCAGTCGCAGTGCAGCTACAGAGTGAGAGGTGAGGAAGGGGCTCTGCTCTTTGAGACCAGGAAGAGAGGACCAAGCTCAGCTCTGGCTACAGATGAGCAATTCATCCACAGGGCAAAGGACTTGTGCCCTAAAGCATTCAATGTTACATGAACTTTAACTGTAATGACTGTGGCTTCTAGACATCAAAACAGACTCAGAGGCCTGAAAGCTTCTATGCTTTTCCCAGGAAATCAGCTATTCTAGTAAAAGATAGCATCTTTCTAGGTTTTATTGTTATTTCCTTGATCTTTATAGCATGAAATAGATGAGTTCTCTTTGAGAGGTTCTTTCCAGGATTCCTCTTTATAAGAAGTAGCTAAACATTTCGTAGGTTTCCTAGTTTAGAAATAGCTTCTTACTTAAAAAGAATTCCTTCTTCACTGAGTGCCTTTTCAACTATGCCATGATCAAAAAGTTTGAGAATAAGCACTTGTCTGCTGAGAACAAATCAAGTATCTTTGTGACCAATAATCTCACAATAATTTACCAAATACAATAAGCAAGTGACATACTCATTAACCACACATACAGCGTTAACTCTGTAACGCAACATAGCTTTCTATATGTTTGTATTAGCCACTGAGTGGCAGCAATTCCCTCATACCTAAACCTGAATTATGAGATGTAGGATGAAAATGTCTAAGTATTGCTGTTAATTCTTTTATGCTACCTCTGTATTCTTTTACGTGTAGCGTTACATGCAGTCATTCAAATAATGCCTAGTGAAATATCTTGTTAAGTATAACTTTTAAAGCTTTGACAGTTTAAAAGAAATGATAATCACACTTCTTCAGACGTTTGCTATACTCAATGTTACGAAAATATAACTTTGAGTAAAACTACGTGAGATCAAGGAAATTGAAAATGCCTGCATTTAGTCATTACTTAAACCAAAGCATACACTTGTATTTTATTATGACACCCAAGGTGAGGGTGAGAAACTTAAAAAAATATCATGCCAAAGGCAAACATCTAACTTTTAAATACAGACGTTTTCAGGAACTAAAATAAATGGGAAATGTTGCACGTACACTTAAAAAAAGTTCATGAATTATTGCTTAACCACTTAAGAAGAACCTCATAGTCTCTTGTTCAGAAAGCTATTTAACATGGCAGTGTTTGATAGAAAGCTGAAGAGGTTATTTGCTGGCTTACTACAGTACCAATATACTATGGACTGTACGAGGCCAAGGCCCAAATAAGATTTAAAAGAGTCTAAACAGACAACAACTGCATCCAGGGTTTTGATGCAGACTATTTATAGAAATAGTAAATGTTGTAATTCAGTCTTCAAACAAGTCTCTAAAAGTAAGAAAATATCCAGTGCGAGACCCGATTATCCCACACCTGCCTTCTCTGCAGATTCAGGTCTGTCCTCAGAAGCATCTGTCTGGGCAATGTCATCCTAGCACATCCATCTCCTGCAAGAGTCCCTAAATCCAGATTAACACTCTGCTCTGCACTACTTGAATACTCTAGAAGTGGTGCAACAGCCCATGAAGAAACAGATGTCACATGTAACCCCAGAATGTCATAAATAAACTATTTTACTGTTTCACACTGTACTGCAAACGGGGAATTGTCTAGCAAGGAACTCAAAACTGCCTTTCAGAGACGCAATGCCTGGCATGTACACAAAAGCAACAGGCATTCCTGCTCCTTCACGTCTCATTGTCTGTCGCCATTCAGCTGGAAACCTGGCCATTTAACAGATCACGCGTTGTATCTGCCTCGAACTCACTGCGGTACGTGAGACGGTGTCAACGCGGCGGGAGCGAGGAATAAAAAAAAACAAGTTAAAAAAAACAAACAAAAAAAGAAGTTAGGATTCTCAAACTTCGTATTTCCGCTACGAGGAAACTCCACGTTTCTTGTCAAAAGAAAGACCACGCAGACCTCGTTACCTCCTCCTCACACGGGACACACTGCTCTCTCCCTGCCTCTAACGCTCCCGCCGTGCCTGCCCATCCCTCCGGCCGGAGGCTCCCGGGTGAAGGTCGCGACTCCCCGGCGGATCGAAGGAGCCGCCCCCATCCCGAGCACCTTCCCAACTCGGCGACGGGGTGATTTCGGCGGATCAAACCCTCTCCTGCCGCCTCAGCCCCCCGGCCCCAAGGCTCGGAGCGCAATATGGAGGGAGCGTTTAAAGGAGGAAGCCCCGAGGCAGCCGGAGCCCCGATGCCCGAGCAGCCCCACCGCCTGCAGCCCCGCAACCCCGCCGGGATGCTCTGTCCCGATCCTCCGGGGACAGATGATGGAGCGACGGGCTCAGCCTAGCCGGGAACCCCCTTTCCCCACCGAGAGCCTCAAGGAAACCATCCGGGCAGGAGGGAACCGAAGCCCGCGTCGCTTCCTCATTCACCCCACACCAGGCGGGGGGGGAGCAGGAACTGCTAAACGGAGCGAACCCCAGCTCCTTGGGCAGGTACCAGCACTCACCCACTCCCAGGGGAGTTATCGGGAACCGTGATCGCCACCGAGTTTCGAGCGTTGTCCCAAAGCGAGAGCAAAAAAAAAAAAAAAAACACACAGCGAAGTGAACGAGAAAGGGAGGGAACGAGCTATTCCCTGCCACCGCCCCGGCCCCGGCGCTTCCCCGCCCCACGCTCCGCCTACGCGGGGGCAGCCGCGGGCTTCTCGCTCACCTGCTTCCGCCACCTCCCCCCGCGGGTCCCTCCCCGGACCGCCTCCGCGCCTCGGGGGGGGGGGCAACCGCTGGGTAGCAGCGTCCCGGCCCCTCGGGATACCGCGGAGGTCACGGCTCCGGTGTTTCCACCCACGGCCACCAGGTTGCAAACACCGGAGCCGTGACCTCCGCGGTATCCCGAGTGTAGCAGCTCACCTTAGCTGGGTGGTTTTGGCTAAAGGGCCTCCCGTTGCTTCCCTTGGCGTGGTGCCGAGGTGAGGAGGTCGAGGGTGCTGGGCCGAGGCAGAAATGAGGAAATTAAGAGTTATTTAGGCTTGGGNGCCCCGGCCCCGGCGCTTCCCCGCCCCACGCTCCGCCTACGCGGGGGCAGCCGCGGGCTTCTCGCTCACCTGCTGCCGCCACCACCCCCCGCGGGTCCCTCCCCGGACCGNTTTTTTTTTTTTTTTAAGCCACTGGTAGCCGAGAGATGAGGCAGGGGGATGAGAAGTCAGAAAGTTGTGCCCCAGGGAAACAACGCTCAGTTTGTGTCACACACCTTTCTTTCTTTTTTCTTTTTTTTTAGCCTTGGTGACTTCGAAGTCACCGGTGTCGTTTTAATGACTGGCCCAAAGCTAAAGTGGGCTGTAGCTCTACGAGTATGGCCGTCACCTCGGTGGCTTTGCCACAGAAGTGTCCTCTGTTGATGTGCTCAAAGATAGAGGCGTTCCATAGCTC
>WBNH01000003.1:393553-438210 GCA_013401255.1 Urocolius indicus | reverse complement strand
TTTTTTTTTTTTTTTTTTTTTAAGCCACTGGTAGCCGAGAGATGAGGCAGGGGGATGAGAAGTCAGAAAGTTGTGCCCCAGGGAAACAACGCTCAGTTTGTGTCACACACCTTTCATTCTTTTTTCTTTTTTTTTTAGCCTTGGTGACTTCGAAGTCACCGGTGTCGTTTTAATGACTGGCCCAAAGCTAAAGTGGGCTGTAGCTCTACGAGTATGGCCGTCACCTCGGTGGCTTTGCCACAGAAGTGTCCTCTGTTGATGTGCTCAAAGATAGAGGCGTTCCATAGCTCGTTCATGGTCCCAGACAAAGCTTTTCTCCCAGGCTGTACACTGCCCCGAGTCATGGGATTTGCTTTTTTTTTTCTTGAAATCTTGGATACTGTAATTGTCAATGTTAAAACAAAATATTTGAGGCATGGGTTGCAGCACACGAAGGTGTGAATTGGTAAGAATCAGAGACAAGAGTGCTGCACTCCTGTAGGGCCTCCAAACCAGACATTTGTCATTATTTCTTAACTCGTACAAGTCAGTCATGTGTTATTGCTGTCGTGTTTTCATCTTAAATGATCTCATTCTGTCTCAGCTGAAAACAATGATGAAGCACTCAGGTTTTTCCTCAGACCTCTGTGACGTTGTGTTAACTGCAGGTGTTTTTTCTCCTGGCAGGTATCAGGCTGTGGTGTGTAGATGAGGGTGTCAGAGCATTGCTGGGCGTTGTTACCCAGCTGTTAAATGGCTGTGGAGTCATCTCAAAGAAGTCGTATTCCATCTGTTTGGAGTCCAGCGTCTTTCCACAGCATTTCACTTGACATTTGTAAGGTAACGTAGAAGTTCTTCAGTATTTAACACAATATCTGGAAGGTTATAATGTGTTATGTAAGTCAACTTTGCCAATAGTTCATTTATATATGGAGACTTTCATGTGAAGTAACTTCTGAAACAAAAATCGCCACCAGCTCAGAGGTCTAGTGGATATAATAATAATCACAGTTTGGGTGAAAACGATGGAACAAAGTAATTGTAGGTCGTTTATTTTTCACTGTTACTATGAATTAACCTGTGTAGTATTTTGTACAAATACGGGCTTAAGCGTGATGACTTCTTGAAACTGAAAGATATTAAATAGTGTTTCCTTGCTTGGGGGCAGAAAGTCGTTACTGTAATGCTATAATAAATTGCACGAGGACCCTCGTTTCAGACTCATGTGGATGGCTGTGATGCTGAAATCTGAGGAATTTTGTATGCATGAGCAGTTAACGAGTGCTGTGTTACAAAAGCAAAACTAAAACTCATTTGAATGAGGGGGAAAAAGCAGAAGCTAACTGTGGCCAAGCGGATTTCTTCATTTTGATACTTGCAGTAAAGTTTGGCAAAACAGAAAGTGCATTTCATTTAATTTCATGTTCTTTATGTATTTAATGGAGTGTAAGTGGGCAGAGAGAGTCCATTTTGGTTTGTGACCTTACAATATAATGTTGCAGCAAGCCATTTGTTAACTACCATTGCATTTCAATTATTTACAAGGAAAGCTTTAGTCCAAATCTTTCTGAAACAAACAGTCTTTTCTTGTTGGAACAGTGAAAGTTTTGCACGGCCTTTAAGAGATTTGCTTCTTAGGTTGGTTAATTCTGTTGGTTAATGGGTTCAAGTTGAACTGGGTCTGAGTAAAGATGTAAGAATTTGATCCTTGAGAAATAAAATGGAAGATTTTCTCAACTAACACAGAAAAGTGGCTTTAGAAATTTGAGATGTTTCCTGGTACTGAAACTTTCTTACTGACTGGTTATTTTCTGTAATTTTCTGCAATTTTGCTTTTAAAACTCAGCAGTGCAAAATCCGTGGTAATGCTCTTACAGCTGGAGATTGTCTTTCATGAGAACAGGTTCTAATGCAGCTCATGAGGCGTTATTAACACGTTTCACTAACACATGGTAAGGCGTGCTGGATTTCATTGAGATTGCAGTGTAATTATTGGGCTATAGAAGGTCAGTTACAGAAACAGAGACGTGCAGAGGGACAGGGTACAGGGAAGTGGACATTACTGTCTGTGACCCATTTTTCTGAAAATGCCCCTTTAGATACTTTTAAACCAATTCAAGGCTGTTTTCTTTTTACATTTCCTTTTTTAGGTAGCTGGATACAGAGACCAATGCTTCCCAAACCCATAGTAAAGTACTTCCTTTGTACAGGAGAGAAACTAACTAAGGCCTCCTACAGCTGTATTTTCCCTGAATTTCTTCATCCAATAAAACCTGCTCTGCCTGGGGCCACCTAATTTTTACCACGCAATGTGGTCATTTTCATGGGTGATGTGACATCAAGCTCTTTCATGTGCATAGATTTAAAAACAAAAAAGTGAGAGAGAAAACTTTTTGCAGTAAATGTAAGTGGAAAAAATTACCATGGAAGTGAAGAGCTTGTTACCTGAAGATTTCAGAAACAATTTTACCAAAATGTGTGATTACCTTTTGTGAGCTGAGCCGCTGTTATCAACAACACCTTTTACCCTCAACAAACAAACCTTATTTTAATTCTCGTGGCAGGTACTCAATTGGTGCAATTATTACTTATGCAGAAGTTGCATTTCAGAATGGAGAAGAATCATGGCAGTTATTGCCAAGTTGTTTTTAACAGCCCCACTTTGTAAAAGGACTTCATTGGTCTCACTTTCCCAAGGCCAACCACCAAATGTCTGCTCTCAGAAGAGTCTGGTGGTGATAGGAGTTTTCACCCAGTACCTTCTCTACAGGATTCTGTGATCTGCTGTGTAGACTGACTTTTGGAAGTGTTTTGAACATTATGTTGTCATTTATTTATCTTTTCCTTAAGGTTGAGGTCAAAGGCTTGTGTTCTCTGTAATGCTTTTCCTCCAAGTTTTCATACTTTTCTCCTTGAGGGACATGAGTTCTTTATGGACACATATCAGCTTTGGTGATACAAAGGTCTGTCTGTGATACATATTTGGACTGATATTCAAGTGAAATAGAAATTAGCCTTCTTTTACTGAAGCCCTGCAACTCTAGAGATTCTTTTGGTCATTATGTAAATTAATAGCTACTGCTTATTTTTGCAGTTGGCTAAGGAAGGCTTTCTGATTTGGATTAGTCAGCATGCCATTTATTGTGACTTGCAGCTGAGTCAGTCTTTCCTATTTTTTTAAGGGTTTGCTTCTGTGCATGTTGCATATGGGCAACCTGCTGTGCCTGTGTTAGAGTGTAATCGGATCAGGAAGACTCTGCAGGTGAGACACTGTGGTTAGGCACTGTAGCTCAAAGGAGCTATCATCTCTCTTGAAATTTAGTGTTTGTTAGAACTTGCAGTTGCACGATATTCATTGCCTGATAGAGTTAAAATGATGGATTTAATTTGTTTTTTTCCCCAAAGGACGGTATGTGTATGTTAGTCAAGGGTTCTGGGGAAGAGTCTGATGTCAGATGCGAGCATGCAAACTTCTGCATATTTGTATGAGCAACTTACTGCAGGGTGGTTTGTGTTATCAGATGTCAGCCTTAAGAATTTGAGATTAAAACTGAGATAGGCTTTATGACCCAACCACTCTGCAGTTTTACTCATTTGAAGGAACTTTTATATATGGTTCACTTGCAATAATTCACTTATAAGAAAATAGTTCCCTGATGGTTTTGCTGAGATGGCTGCCTCCAACTCCAGAACAATTGGTGGGTTTCAGAAACATTATGTATTCTTTGTTAATGATTTTGTATCTTCCTCCTCAAACTGTGGGTATTTTGAAGCAGTAAGGTGAATTCAGGTTGACTGATGGCCTCATGTTCTTTGTGTGAATGTAGATGATTGCACTCTACAAGAAGCAATAATAGTCACTATTTGTGCAAGAAGCACAAGTATCACTATGAAAAAGAACAAATTAAATTAGTGGTGTGTCTAGGTCAAATCCAGCTGTCCTTTAGGGAAGTGTAGACCAAAATATAGATGTACTGTTGTAGTCTTTATCTGGGAAAGAAGCCTCACTGAACTGGAGAGATAATATCATAGAATGGTAGGGTTGGAAGGGACCTTTAGAGGTCATCTAGTCCAACCCCCTTGCAGAAGCAGATCAGCCTAGATCAAGTCACATAGGAACATGTCCAGTTTTTGGAGGTAGTTATACATTGTCCTCAGTGACACAGAGAAGAAATTCTGTTTGTTTTGTTACACTGAGCAATAAGAAAACTGGAAGGAAAAGTGATAACAGTATCTGCTAAGATTACCTTATTGACTTCATTAGATATTAAAAATCCAAATTAAATTAGTGGATAATGAGAGAAATATTTCACAGCTTAAATTCTTTTGACAACTCTTGATTTTTTTTCTATATGCAAAGCTGACTTAAAGATTTCTAAGGGAGCTCATAAAACTGGCCCAGAATTGCTCTTCTGGTAATATTAGAAGGATAAATCTGATTCTGATTTCTTGAGAGAAGTGAACAACTATGGATGGTTACGAGAAGATCCACTGAGTGTTATTGTATTCAGGACACTCTGACCAGTTACTCTCTGAGCTATTAACTGTAACTGTCACTGCAGATTGAAGGGCGGTTATTTGGGCATTAGGAGTTATCATTTTAATTTAATCACCACCTGGTTTTGGCAAAATGCATCAGGTGCATTTTAGTTACAGCAATTGAAAAAAACCTCAGTAAATGGTCCTGCCAGGGAGTGATTTGTTGCCAGGAAATGTACTCTGCTTTCTTCTTTATAGCTTCACTAAAAGAAAGTTACAAAAATACTTAATTGAGGATATTGATGGAACATAAAAACATTTTAAAAACACCCCAACCATCACCAACAAAAAATGCCACAACAAAAATCCCTAAAGAAACTCTTGGCTAAAACTCCTTTCACTTGACAGCATATAATTATGATTTCACATCTTAAATTGTGCTGTGATTGACGAAGAATCATTCCAGATCATTTTGCTTTTCTTGTTCTGATGTGAGTACAAAGCTGTTGTTCAGATCCTGGAAATATTACCTGGGCTACAAGTCTTGGCTCAAATTTCAGCAACAAGTACATTTTTCAGAGAAGCGTGTTAACTCAGTGGTACTGAAACATGTGGCACAGATGGAGATGTTAATACAGCTAGTTAGATTTGTGTTGACATCTACAAGAGCATTATTGTGAAGGAAAACTGATGTAGACTGATACTGTGAATTTGTAGAGAGGCTTCAAATATTTTTAAGAACTTATTGTAAAACAGCACAGAGACACCCCACTCTTATGAAGATTTCTATTGAAAATCTGCCTTATTTCCAGATACGTGTGAATTTCCACTGATGGTGGTTATTACTTTCAAATGTGTTTATGAAACTTTACATACTTTCCCTAATTGCAAGTTTTACTCTGCAAGCTGCTGGAAGTTTTGCTCTGATCCAGAGAAGCACCTAAGCCTATTACCTGTGTCTCAGTGAACTGAGCACTTTGTTTTGCTTTACAACACTGATTAATGTGTGTAGTTGGTGTAGTAGGTAATTCAATTGTCGTATTTCTGGCATAAACTGGTAGAAAGCAGATTCTTTATTGCCACATGGAATAGATTGAAAAGATTAGGCTCATTTTTTTGTTAACGCTCCAGCTAAATGTGCTGTTACTACAGTAATGAGGAAGCAGTCCAGTTTGGTAAAAGTGGTGGGTGTTTTCATCTAAGCATACGTTAGTGTATGTATACATATTGAGGAGTGAGATTGTAGGGATGGTGGAAGACTGTGAGAATCATGATCCAGCTAAATTGTTGAGAGGATTGGCTTGTACTGCTGATTGTGGCTAACTCATAGACCCACGTCAAGCTCCAAATGTCTATACAAAAGAATATCTTAAATTATTTAACAGAATATTTCCTCCTGAGTCTAAGACAAATAGATCTAGATTTATGTGTTTCTAACCATTCTGATTTGAAGGATTNTTATTTATTTATTTATTTAAACCAGTATGATATTCTGGTTTCTTATGTCTTCATATCATATTTCTATCCTGTTTTGTAGAAATTTCTCATACTCCTGAACATATTTAAGAGAAGCAACATATTGTTTTTTGAGGTTCTGATTCATGTTTTATTTATTTACTTAGATGAAGAAACACTGGTTGCACCAATATTGTACCTGACTAGGAGAAATTGTCTTCTGTGAGGCTGGTGAAATGGAATGTATTTTAGTGGATAAGATATCTGGAGAGCAGGAGAGGTGTAATGTGAGCGCTTGATCTCTCTGTAAGATGAAAATAATACCAGTTACCTATTGTTTTAAAAGCATTGCTGACTCTGGAGGAAATCTTTCCTTACTGTTATATATTAATAGATTAAGTTCAGCTACAGGGCAAGTAGAATTAACTGCAAAGATAAAGAAACCACACCCAGGTCTGCAATGACTGAAATGGCATAAGTTTTAAGCTGCTGCTGTTCTGAAGCGTTCACCCATATAGCATGTGCTTGCAAAATATGCTGTCCAGTTGCTGATAAACTTGCATATCAGAATAGCTTGCTACATGTAGGGGATCTTTACATATATAGCATAAAATGATTTTATATTTTGGGAATAAATTTTCATTAACAGGATTATATACGTTAGGTCATAAGGATAATGTGGTTTTATTAGTGAAATCTGTGAAGCGTTGTAATGCTTAAGAGTGCAAGAATGGAGTGGGTGCTCAGCTCTCTGCACTCACTTGTGGCTTTGTCCTCTGCTTATTACTAGTATATGAACTGTCACTTCTAACCTTGCTAATTTGAAAGTGTTCTGGATCACTTACTGTCTCAAAACAAGTTCTGATGAAACTCGGCCAGTGTTGAGTGGAGTCCTGAAACAATAGGTTTTCCAGGCTTTGTACCCAGGAGCTACAAGATACAGGAGGGGGTCTGCAAAGTACACCTTCAAGGAAGGGATCTTACCAATATGACAGTATTGAAGCCTCATGTCGGACAATATTGCCAAGCACCCAAGAGAGACACTGAAAGTACGTGATCAGGCTTATCTTACAGGGTCAGTGTTCCTCAGTGAGGAACAAAAGTGTGCTTCACTGAAGAGAACCATGATAAAGAGCCGTGAGAATAGAGTACAGTGAGCTGTACCAATTCCAGTTGTACTGAAGACTTAATTTCAAAGTGTTAAAACCTAGTGTAACTTACTGAGCTGTGGTGTTTTGTTAGCTTGGACATATATGAAGTACAGGTAAAGAATTTCAGATGCAAAATCATTCATGTCACTAATCCCTGGGGGATACGAAGGAATGCAGTTCTTGAAAGCAAACAACATCTTTAGTCAAAAGGTCATGTGTTGGGGACCTCTTGTTGTTGTTTGTTTGCATTATAAGTGAAACATCTAAAAGGAAATACTATGTAGAAAATTATCTAAGAAGGTGGTGCTCAGCCATGTATTAAAATGCATTTAGTACTCTTATGCGCAAGGAAATTTGAATTCAAATAGGATGAAATATAGTGCAGACTTCACTTCCATTGCTGTTGGAACTTGTTTTCTCTGATTGTCCAAGGAATCATGTTCCATCATTTGGCTTGTAACTCTTTGCAAATCCTCAATTGCAAAATCTGAATTATTTCTATCACGAAGCAGAAGCTGCTTATCTTTGTCTCACAGAGTGACTTAGACTTACAACTCTGTTGTTTTCCCTGAGGGAAAGCCGTCTTGTGTACTTGTTGCAGATGTAGCTGCAGGGGGAGAAAAAAAATATCAGATTTGTCTTTGACAGCAGCGGTATAGTAGAAGGAATTGTATTTATCTCTTCCTCAAGGGATGTTAACGTAATTAGATTTCTTGAGGTAGGTTGTCCTTGTGAGAAGAATATCTTGCTGAATCAGGAGGTTGAATCTGTTTTGATTGTGCTTCCTTTCCATGTCCTATGTCTTTTCCAAGCTTTCTTTGATTTTGTCTGTTACTGTTTTTTCTCTTAATTGTTGAATAATGTTTTGCAGAATGAGGTGAAATATTTTCCTTTAGTGAGTCCAAAATAATAGATTAAACTTTTTTTTTTCTTTTGATAGTGCACAATAAGGTGAAGGGAGTTAATGATTCTTTCTTGTGGGTAGGACATGTTTTCTGCATCCTTGTGTTCCACACCTTCCACTTGTGCTCAGCTGCTTCTCAATAAGATGCTTTCCTGAATAATTCAAGTAAACTCAGACCTCATAAACAGGGAGCAAAGAGGCTATTTAACAACAAATGCTACTGTTTTCCTAATCCTATTATGTGCTTTGCAAAGTACACTTGGATTCTTAACTACTCATGTGGACCCTTTTTATTTTCTGTTTGTGCATTACTATAAATAGAAGGAATCAATTTGAAATAGCAAAAGAAAAACAAATCAGGATTTGACATGTTGACATTCAAACCTGGGAAGCCTTTACAGTTGTGTGGAACCTTTTATTATGTGATTCTTTCCTATGGTATTTGCTATCACAGTTATTGCCAACTGACTGCCAAACTGCAGCTTGAAACAGGCACAGCATCACAGCTGATAATTCCACTGTCCAAAAAGTTAAGTTTTTTAAATATTGGTTTCTATCTAAAAAATATAAAGAACTGGGACTTTATTTTCTGACCCTTTCGTTAGTGCTTGGGTCAGCTTTATGCTTTTATCCTGCAGGTATAGTAGCTAGAAACTTCAATAACTGACATTCTCGTGCAGTCATTTAAATTTGACACCTAAGTTTTCAGGAGAGGTCCGTGGTGGAGCAGATCTCCACTTGCAGCACGTGGAGGACTCCACACTGGATCGAGTGGATACCTGAAGGAGGATGTGACCCAATGGGAAGCCTTTACTGGAGCAAGCTTTTGGCAGGCTCTGTGGAAAGAGGATCCCCTGCCAGAGCAGGTTTACTGGCAGGATTTGTGACCTTGCAGGGGACCCACACTGGAGCAGTCTGTTCCTGAAGTTTTGCACCTTGTGGGAGGGCCCCATGGCTACAGATTTTTTTTACAAACTGCTCCAGTGTGGGAAGGACTAAAGTTGGAGAAGTTTGTAGAGGACTGTCTCCTACGAGAGAGACTCCACACTGGAGCAGGAGAAGAGTGTAAGAAGTCCTCTCATGAGCCTACTTTGTGATGAAATGACTGGTACTTCCATTCCTCATCCCCCTGCACCACTGAGGAAGTAGAGAAATTTGGAGTGAAAATAAGCCCAGGAAGAAGGGAGGTGTGGTGGGAAAGTGTTTTAAGACTGTTTGAATTTCTTGTTATCTTTCTCTAATTTGATTAGTAATAAATGAAACTTAATTTCCCCGAGTTCATTCTGCCCATGATGGTAATTGGTGAGTGAACTCTTTGTCTTTAACTCAAAGCCTTTGTTTTATTTTCTCTCCTCTGGAGGGGAGTGATAGAGTAATATTAGTGGGCACCTGGTATCCAGGGTCAACCCACAATAGCAGTTTATAAATATTTAAGTTTTTTCTTTGTGAGGAAAGAACATTTTTCTTTGCAAAAACTTGAAAGTACTTTAATCTGAACAAGCAAATGATGTGATAACATGCACACTGGCCAAACTGCCCTAGACATACGTGTTCATAAATAGATCATTGTGTATCAACTATGAAAGTGTTTATATTGAGAGATATATATGTGTCAACAGTCAAGAGACTGGGTTTGGAGAATTTAGTCATTTACTACTATTAATATAATCCATAACTCTGGAAAACATTTTTCCATTGGTGTTCCTGTAATGAGCTTCTACAACAACAACAAAAAGATTTAAAATATCTCAAGTTACAAGAGGAAATTCCCAGACAAATACCTGTCATACAGAGTTCCCTAACTTCCTTGTTTGCTTGACAGTGATTCATCCTGGTTGATGATGCTGACTCAGGTGTAATTCTTGGGTTTCTTTTTTTTTTTTTTGATTTGGTTCCTGGTTTCAGGTAGATATTCCTGTTGATCAGTTTTTCAGATTCTTCTGGTAAAGGATTCCCATGCCTGTGACTCGGGAGCAATGCAAGCTGTGTGATAAGTACAGAAAGATACTCAGGGAAGTTATTTTGTTTATACCATCATCTGAGAAATGCAGAGCTGCCTTATGTTTAGCCTGGCAGGTCTTAAAGCCTTCTCTCACTCGAGAAATAGTCACTGGATTAAATGGAGCACACACTTAAGTGAGGAGTATTCAGAGACTTTATCTGGGTTGAGGAGCGATATGTGTAAGCTAATGCTCATACTGTTTGGGTAGCACTAGCTTCTTGGCTGCTTGTTTTTTTCTAGAATGCTCTGACTATGGAGATTGAGGACAGATACTTGGACCTGAAAAAAGCTGCCAGAGCCCCAGGCAGGGTCTTTGTGATCCAAATTTCCTAGGTCACTGTGATACATCTTCTTTATGCCTATGTTTCCCTTCCACACATAATAAAATGTGAGGGTTTTTTTTTTTTGTCACTACTTCTGGCTGAGTCAAACTGTTGTTGACACCTCAAGGTGCTGCAGTGACTCTCACTAGTGGCCAGCAAAGTGGCACTGGTGCTGTCATCCAGATGGAAGTGTGTTTTCCCACATCGAGTTAGAAATCTTGCTTAGTATTTAATCAAGGAATTCTGAACCAGTTCTATGGTGTACCTTGTTTTTTGATCAACTCTACTTGATTTATTTTTTTTAAGTCTTAAACAAATTGTACTGCTTAAAATGCCAGGAAAACCCTGGAGTAGAACCAGAGAGTCAAAGTCCTGTGCTGCACGTTCTTGTCACTTGCGTCAACTTCAGGTTGTAAAACTGACTGCGTACTTACTTATGTCCTAGACTTTAGTAGAAGACAGCAGAGTTTCTTGCTCCAGTTCTGTTGATCCCTGTAGTCTTATTCACAAGTTCTTGAGGTAAAAGAGGTAAAGGACAAGTTTGGTTTTTATTTAGGTGGATGAAGAGCCTATTCTATTACTTGCAGACTCCTTTAAGCAATTGCTTTGGGAGTTAATCTTGTTGTAGGCCAAATGTTAACATACATCACTGATGACTAAGTACCCAAGAAAGTGAGGGTCTTTTTTGGTCTTACCTGATTCTAACTCATCAGCTGTTTTTGTATGGCTTATGATCCAGGCACTGAAGGAAGTCCCCATTTCTGTGCTAAATTAGGTCCTTCTGGTTTAATTCTTTTAATGAGAGAGTTTATTTTCCCTTACACACCAAACAGAGATGAAGCTTCACTCCTCTAGGTTACATCTTCCTCCTTTTCTTTTTACTCTGAGTGACTCTTGGGTTTCAAGTTGCAGACTGCATCCTGGCAGACTCTGGTGCCTGCCATTCTGCAGCCCAGGGAAGCCTGCATGACATTGCTGTACTGGAGCTGTGTCAAACACACCATGGATACTTTGTAATTTGAATGCTAAAACTGAGATCTGCCCAAGTTTTTGTGAGCAAGAGCCAAGAGGTAGAAACACAGAAAACAAAACAAAACCAGCCTTTTAAGCAGTGTCAAGAGGTTTTGTAGAATTTGCCACAGGCAAAATCTGACTTCTTCATTTTTACAAGATGTTTGGCTTTTCTATGAAGTCAGATATCGAAGCTCTCTGTATTTCAGTTTTATTGGAAGCAGAGAGAGAGTTTCTATATGATGGCTTCAGAAGGTTAAGAACCGAGAGTTTCACTCTTCTGGATAAACCTGGCATTGAAAATATGTTTGTACAGCTGTCACCTTTGTCCCTTAAGCTATTCTGTCCTGTGGTCAGTGGGTGTTTCTTATGTGTCTGTCGGATGACAACCCGGGAAAGGACACACCTTGTGGGAAAAGATTCTTTAAGTCTGTGCCCTTTTGACACTATTCTGAGCAGAGCAATGTTCAGAAAACATTTCCGAGACAGTTCTTTGCTGAATAAAAGAACATTTTTTTTATCAGATATTGACTGAAGTGCACCTTTGTGCACAGCTGCAAATTCAACACAACCACCTTGCAGCTTAGATCGTTTATGAAAATAAAAGTGGACTCTCAAGCCTTCCTTATATGTGATATCAACTTCATCTGTCAGCAGTAAAAATATAAATCGCTAGAGTTAAGCAGTTTGGCTATAAAGCAGCAAAATCAAAACTAATCCCCAACACGAAGAGGTTTTGCCTATTTATATTCTTATTCTGTTTCTCTTACCATTTGAGGCGACCTGTCAGAAAATGTATTTAGATTGCTCATTGTGTACCTTTCTAGTATTCTGTCACCCTGTCCTTATTATGCAACAGAAACGAATCACTGACCTCTTTATCTGAGGACCTTCTGCAAAGATACTCTTTACATAAAGCAGTGCTGCCTAGGGAAATAATTGAGATGCTTTTGGACAATCTTTAGTTGAATTATCTACTATTTCATCCCACTCTCTTGGTTTGAAAGTGATCTACAGTACCACTGTCTGAAAGTAACCATTTGGTAAATAGACATTCTTAGAAATAAGTAGTTTTTCCTCTAATACTCCTGCTTTGAATTACATGCCTTTAGTTCTACTTTAATATTTTTCTAGAGCATGACAAGGAACAGGAAAATGTGGATATTCTAGGGAAATAAGTGATGAGTCCATCTGTGTTTTCTTTTTTTGTTTGGGTTTTGCTTTGCTTCTCCCCATGCTGCCCTCAAATGCTTTTTATCCATTGGCGCATAAACAGAAGGAGAGGCAATCATAACAGGGCCCGGAGTACTTGCTCTCAGGATTATTTTGGGCAGTTGAAATCACAGTTAATTGCAGCTAAGCAGTAGAACTTTCGATACCATCAGGAGTTTTTAGACATGGTGCATAATTTTTTTAGGAAAGCCGAGATCTGTGTTTTTCACTAACAAAGAAAGAAAGATAGAGATATTCTGCAGGAGATTAAAGGGAATCATTTGCTTCATATGTGTTTTGGCTGTTCATTTGCCAACGTACCAGCTGTGATTTATTGAAAATATCTTGGTATACTCCTTCAAAGAACAGCCCAGATTAATGCAGTCTGTGCTGTCAACAAACTGGAAAGTTCCACATGAGTTTTTCATGAAACTTTAAAACAGGATTTGGGAGGTTTCACCAGGTGGGCCTTTTGGTTTGTGGTGATTTCAAGGATCGGTTGTTATTTTTTAAGCCCTTTGGTTCTGCTAAAACCTGGCTTAATATATGATTCCACATAAAACTCAAGTTTAATTTTGGAACATTTTACCAGGTGTGCAACCTGCTGCCATTTATTTGAAGCAAGGGTCAAGTTTCACTTTATTTTTGAAGAACACCAAGATATTTTCTGCTCTTCTGGCTGGGTGAAGATTAGGATTAAGTGATACAGAGGGCTCAGGTGACCTTGTCACTGTCATCTAAGAATTCATGTTGTGTGACTTGCTGTGTGTTGTAGGAGCTAGGAAAGCAATTTTGTCAAGTGCTCTTGTAAACAGGAGTTGTTGAGAGTCAAGGGTTATCCTGATTAATCACATAATCATTAGCTATGCTCAAGGCAAGTAGTTAAGGAGGACTCGGATATTACTGGTTAAATAAATACAGGGAAAGCTTGAGCTAATAAAGTGTGTGCTGCTGATGAATAGTACTACATCAGTCACCAAATCTAGTTCAGGAGTCCTTAACAGTCAAGTATTTTTATCCCTTGAAGGAGGGGTGTGTCCATGGTCCACACTGATGACTAAACCTTTTGGAGTGCTTTGTGGGGCTATAAATACAGAGAGCGCTATTTTGGTTTCAGTACCTGTGCAGTGGCTCTGAGAGAGCAGCTCGCTGCTGCTAACGCTCATATTCCTGCCTGACACCTGTTCTGAGGCTGCCAAGGTGTTGTGTGCCACTGAACTGCATTTCTATGCAGTTCAATGCTGCAGAGGCACCCAAGGCTATTTTGATTCTTTAAATGTTACTTCTAAGACACGTGAGCCAATGAGAGTTTCAAAAGGACTTTGTCACAATGTGGAGGAGGTATGCTTCCACCCATTTTTTTTTTTAATTTCAAACCAAAGAGACCTGCAATGAAGAACATTCTGGTTCTTTGCACCGTATATTGTATGTGGTTTTAATTGCTGTGGAACACTGGTTACTTCTTACAAGCTTGTAGAGCATAGGTCAGCACAGTAAACAAGTCTTTTCGATGTTGGAGTGTCCCTACAGATGTAGAAGCGTTAGGCAAGTATTACAGATCAGAGTAAACCTCTCTTTAATGAAGTACAATCTTATTATGGGTAAAAACTGCAAGACTATTCTGTCAGCACCGACAGGATAAATGTACTTAATGTTGACAAGGAGAATAAAGGAAAATGCTCTCTTTGTTGAGCCTTGCTCTGCACTCAGCTTTGTGAAGGAACTTCTAAAAGCCCTAATGCAGCTCCATGTGAGCAGCTTCTAAATTCAAGGCATATGTACCCATCTGCTGCCTTGGACAGATTGTATGTAGTGCTGATGGCTTCTGGATCCTAAAGTAGAAAAAGAAACACAAAAAACAGTTCATGTTTTTGACTTGGTCATTGTGCTGTGTTGGGTTCTTTTTGGCAGTGCTGTATAGCAGGAGCTATACCAACAGCAAGAAGTGGAATCATTTGAAGTCTTTATTGTTAGAGTTACGTGTCTCTTTTCTGAGGACTAATATGGGGATTTGATAGTTATCCTTAGAGGAATCTGAACTATGGGACATTTGAGCAAAGAGCCAAGGGACTGGTGGGAATAATGTTCTGGCAAATGCAGCTGCAAAAACATGAAGCTGTTTCTCCCTAAAGATTTGGAGGAAAATATCGGTGTTTCCTTTTGCAGCAAATCTTGGGATGTATCAGTGGAAAAGAGAAAGACAAGGGAGCCTTTAGCATACCCAACAGTATTTCTGAAGGCAGTTTGTTAAAGCTTGTGAGTCATATGATGTTATCATGGTTTCTTTTTTTTTTTTTTTCCCCTCTTTGATTTCTTCTCTTATTTTCCATTCTAACAGCATAAGTCTGGGTGGAAGTATTCCTTTCTGGCTCCCACCTTTTCTCATGTTCTGTAGTAGCTGAAACAAAACATCTGAAATTCTGAATATTCTTAATATGTGAAGGAAAGATTTCCCCTGTCATTTCTGCTTCAGGATTCAGAGAAGAGTTCTGACTGTGCTGTCATTTGCTTTAAGATTCATGGTGCCCTCTTTCATTCCCTGTGCCTTTCTACAGGTACTTTTTGTCATAATGCCACTGCTTTCAGGCTTTCCTGTTCATATTTTGATAGCAAAGTACTGGGGCGGGTATGTACAGCAAAGAAGATGCAAATTAGCCCTACCTGAAACAGAGGGGACAATGAGATCAAACCCAAATTTTGACAAATGAGTGACTGTACTTGAGTGCCACAAGATCTCGTTTTTGTCACTTTGGCCCCAAACCTTTGAGTAACATAACGACGGTAGTTATTAGTTTACTTTCCACAGAGTCTCTTCCTAGAGGAGGGAAGAAAATGGAAAGCTTAAGTGCATTTTTTAATTGCAGTTTTCTGAGGTCAAGTGCTAGTGTCACTAACCACATTCAACAACATTATTAGCTGGAGCAATAGAGATAAAAGCAAAGTAAAAGGCAAACATTATGCCTTTTGCCCCCCAGACCACACAATTACTGAAATGGTTAGTTTGAGGCATTTTAAAGCAAGGAATTAAGAACTTATTGGAGTGTTGGCACCTTTCCATAATACCAAAGTCACGAGGGCTGTTTTGTCAATGAGTAAGATGGAGCCTGTCGTTTTCAGAAGTCCAGCTGGAACGTAGGGATGAGCTGATGTGTTTTATCTCATTCTCTAGTGAGAATATTGTCTTTCACAAAACAAAATGTGATCTATTAAGTTTAGTCCTTTCTGATCAGATGAGGCTGTGCACTTAGGAAGCAAAGTTCACAAGGTTTGTTATAAAACGAGGTACTTTGTGCCTGTACTTCCTACTCCCTTAAATCATATTTTCACCATTTAGAATCACAAACAAAATACAGCTAAGATCAGAAGATTGCATCTGGAAAGGGTGTTTTTTTTTCCTGCCTGCTGGAAATGGACATTAAAAAACCACAACCTTTCTTTTACATGATCTAGGACCTCACACATCCAGAATTCACTCTAGTTCCCAGAGTCTTCTCTATGAACTAAACCAGATGATTTAACCTCCTGTTACAGTAGAGGAGCTGTAGGGTGAGACAGCTTAATGTCCATCACATAGGATAATAATAATAGCTAGTTTATGCCTTTGCTGTAATAACAGCAACACTTGCTAAGATGGGTAAGGTTATTTAATGAGCTTCTGACTTGGCTGGCAGACCTGCCCTAACAGCTTTATTATTCTTATCTCAGTTCAGTGACTCTTCACACGTGTTGCAGGGATGGTTGGTGTAGTGTTGCTCTATACTGAGCTGTTGAAACCACCACAAAATGTATGTAAAGTATTTGGTGTGTGGGTTTTTGTGTTTGCTTTTTTGTTTTAAACACAAATCCTGTCAGGGATCCCCTTTACAGCACAGCTCTATGAAGTCGTTCTGCTATAAGTTCTGTCCATTGCTGCATGTGGGCACAACAGATGATCTAATTCTAGCTGCTTAAGCTACTTTGCTACTAATGTGGCCCAAAACTGTGTGAGGCCTTTACTAGGGTCCATTATATTGTTTCAGTTTCTATTTTTCATGGAAGAGTCTCACTGTATCTTTGTTCAGTCACTGGAAGCTTCAGAGTCACTTCAGAGCTGCTGGAAGACATCTGGAAATTGTGGTAGTTGTGTCCATTTCTGCATCTGGCTGGACTGAATGTGAAGATTCCTTTCTGTATTTAGAAAGCAGAGCTTTGATCTCTTCTGTTAGAAAGAGAAATATTGTGTCTGTCAGAACAATGCAGGCAAAATAGGCTAGAAGGAAAATTTGTGACACCTTAGATAAAGTGTAAATTAAGAAGTAACACCAATTATTGTGAGTCTGACATTACAGAAAACATTAATATATGTATGAGTGTTTCTCAGAGTGGAGTCAATGTATTAGCTAAAATGATAATGTACAGGGTATGCTCATAAAGTGTAGCCTTTGAGTGTTTTGTGTTTTCTGCTGGTTTTCAAATTGTTGCTCATTAGTTGCTGGGTAAATATTTAAGGGAATGAAATCACCTACCAGAGTGAATTTTGGGAAGAGCTCAACTGTTCACAGTGAATACCATTGCATTGCATGTGTCTTGTGGTGTATTGCTGCTGTGTTATCTTATCAGGGAGGGACAGTTCCTGTTGTGGGTAGCAAAGTGTTTTTATATAGCGGAGTGAGTGCAAATTGACAGGCCATGGTAACCCTTTTTCTAAAGCAACCTCTAGAAGGCCATGGAGGCTTAATTCCTCATCTTGAAAAGCTAATCTTTCTAAGATCCTTGTGTAGGAAAAGAGTTGTTGGGTGATTTTAGATTAACTCTTTTTTTTCTTTTTCTTTTAATTCAACAATTTATTTCTCCATGGTGTTTTTTGTACATGGATGCTTTCTACATGCTGTACTTCTCAGCTACTCTATCCCTGCTGGCCTGACAGAGTGTAGATCCATAAAACACGAGTAACATTTGCTGAAGTCCTGATTTGAAAGTGTGGATAAAGTTGTACTGTTACAAAGGTAGGAATTAAGAACCCGTGGGCTGAAGCTGTTAGAGTTGCAGCATTGAGCCAGAGAGCTACATGGAACTTGGGCTGCAGTTTCTCCTTAATATTATGCTTTGGCTTCCTGTGGAGCCTGAACGATGAGTCTCTTATCTCTGCCATGATCCTATTATTGTTGTCTCAGCACTTGTGAAGGCTTCTAGTTCTTTGAGTAGAAAATAGAGAGATCGAATACAAAATCACCCTAGGTGCACAAGCAAGATACCCTTTGTTTTCAGAGTATCCAAAAGCCAGGACATCTCTTTTTTTTGAGTGAGTTTTCTATTTCAGGAGCACTATGAAGAGACTTAATGGCTTTTTGCTTATTCTCTGTTGTAAAGTCATATAGTTCTTCCCTTCCTATCTTTTCCCCTGGCATTACAGAACAGCTTCTTGCTGTTTGCCGAGGTACTAATCAGTGGGTTACATTAGCACAGCATTTCTTTATATGTAGTGAGAATGTTTCACCACGCAGAGTGCATCGGAGAGCGTCTATTTAAGAATGCAATGAAGGACTACAAAGCCTGATAGATCAACTGCCTGGGGAAACAAAGTTCACTTTGTTGGAAAGGAAAGAGAGAACATTGAGTGATCAAAGAGAGGATTTTTTAAAAGAAGAAATAATAAATAAACTTCAAGTACAGGTGAGTTCCTGCCTAGCAGAGGAATTGTTCTCCATCATTTGGAATGTTATCAGCCACAATTGGGCTATTGTCTTAGATATCCATCACTTCAAGAGTCTTTAGCACACGATTTAGGCCATAAACATATGCAAATTAATACTAATACTTTACAGACTTTAGTCTAACCTTTTGAAGAATCACTATTTCCTGATAGATTTACCAGAATTACCCACCCTTCATTTTGTGGTATGTTTACATTTTCACTGGAATAAGCTTTGATGTTCTCATTCACTCTCCCTCCCTCATGTCCCTTCTCTTTTTTTAGGGCAGTTGCACAATAGACAAAGATGGACAAAACTGAAAGGGAAGATTTTAGCTTTGGTTTGAATGCATTAATTTACCTTTGTCATATATTTGATGGCTTGGTGTGGAGGTCTTTCATGCAATCTGTACCTCTAGCTGTCAACATCTACTGATTTTTCCAAAATTTGAAGAAATATGACAGGAAATAAAGAAGAAAATGAAAAGGTATAATTATGGATGAATAAAAGAATGTATGATTGTAAGGCTGTTAATGTGTTTGAAACAGGAATTGTCCTGAGGTGCATTTAAGTTGCTTTCCACTACTTAGTTCCGTTGCTTCATTACTTGTCTTATTTACTTCATTACTTTTATCTGTTATGTTAAAAAGCATCTTGAATTACTTATGAAACCTGTTCTTTAAGAAAAGACTTTGTATTTAGCTTTCAGTATTCATAGCAATCATGCTAATGGTTTTGCTGAATAAAATGTCTTAAATGTCTTTAGCTGCTTCAAGGGAAGTATAATTCTAAGCCACTGTCATATTGAACAGTCCAAGGTACTAAGTTACTTAGAAGGACACGGGCAAGGCCATATTTGAAAAACTGTGGAGAAAACATGCCTGTACTGTAGAGTTGAGAGCATATGATTAATGATCTGTAAGACTTGCCAGAGCTGAGCTCTGCCAGCAACCCTTCTCCTTCCCACTGTAGGTTAACATTCTCATTTGCTCCATTTTATTGGCACGCATGAAACACCTAAGCATGGGTCCATCACACCCCTCCTACTATACGAGTATTGTTTCTACCGCAAATTACAGAGTCTTCACTGACCAAGAAGGGCAGGGCTTGGTCTCTTGTACCTTTTTATGGCATTGCAAATAGCTATGCAATCATCCTGGAGTAACAGTGTAAGAATACAAATTACAGACTAACCCAGTCTGCTGGTGTCTCAGTGCAAGTGCTTGTTTGTCAGCTTCCCTCTGCTAGTTGTTTCAGAGAAGGCATTTGGCCATAAAGGGAATGTTGAAGAACCAAAGAGATCTTGTGTAGGTGGAAGGTGCATTTAGTATTGTTGAAGTTAGCAGTGAAATAAGTTGCCTGAGAATAAACCATTGCATTGGTGTACAGCAGTCAAAGAAGATATAGAAAGCTCCTTCTGCAATCTGAACTGCAGATGAGTATGGGGAGGCAGATGGTAACTAATGGATGTGAAATTTAGTCAGAAGACTTGTCTGTTTCCAGAAAATGCCAGCAAAGCTGTGTGTCTGCCTTCTGATCCAGTGTAGATGCAAAAGTGCCACATATCTTAAGGTCCTTAAGTATTTATTACACAGCAGGAAGGATCACAGATCCATGGGTGGAACTTCACCTAAGTGTTGATGTCTGCTTGATAAAGGCAAAAGGTTTCAAGAAATCAAGTCTGACTCTCAAAACCTTAGGTACAATACCAATCTTAATGGAAACTGCTTTCTCAGATGGTATCAGTAGTCACAGTCTTCTGATACTTGGTGTAACAATGATTGTACATCTCTATCTAATCATTAACAGCATACATTTTATGGGAAATTCAAATTCCACTTTCTTGCCCGAAGGTTATTTGGAATGAGAAAGTGCTCTTTTCCTGTCCTCCAAAGTGAAAACGGAAGACCTGATTTTAATTCAAGCCCTTGGGAATATCAAAAGCCTCCGTGCATGAAGGTCTAGCAGCAGTTTGATCTTCCTGTGAATGGTGGAAAACTCCAACTCAAAGATACTGTGTTGTGCTGCTGCCAGGGATGACACTCATTTTAGTCTGAAGAATCACAACCCAGACAATCACACGAGAAGAAAAATGGTTGACTTGGAACAAAATGACTCTGCTTTTAATCTCCTGGTCAGTTCCATTGTAAGCTATTACAACACGTGCTATTTACTTTTAGGGTTAACACAGCACAAAAGTTTAAAGCATTAAAACTTCAAACCTTTTCAATCAGTCCAATTCCCAGGGAGAAACAGGGAGAGCATCGTGGATTGTTTATACTCTGTCCATCACTGTGGCCATTGCTGTCACTTCCTATTTGTTTTATAAGAGACCTGCTCAACAGATAAAGCTGGAAGAGGAATTTAAGGCAATGATTGGCAGCGTGGGTGGAAACTCTTACAAAAAGAGGTCCACTTGGGCCTCTATCCAAGTCCTTATTTCAAAACTAACAAGCTACTTCTAGATAGCAAAGTATGTAGTGTATCCTATGCTGAGTTTACTGTGACATAGAGGATAGTTCTTTATTGTTATTCTTGTAACAGCCATGCTTTAAGAAGCCTCAGAAAAAGAAATGTTCTCATATCTATCATAAGATCCATCTCTTTGTAATAGCTGTCAAAACTCTTAATCCTTCCATGAAGCAGGTAGGAAAGAAGCGTGGTTTCCATTTAAGAAAAAAAAAACCCTGACCAAACAACAAAAGACAACTTGACCAAAAGTAATGAAGTGGCAGATTGAGTAGTAGAATACACTCCATAAGGAGTGCTTTCTTGCTAGGCCCTATAAACTTTATTTTAAAACAAATGTTTCTTTATCTTTTAAAGTCAGTAAAATGTAAAGCAAATACCAAATTTACTTGACATACTTGTATTTTTTTTTATCTAAGTCAAATTTTTCACCTTCCTGACTTGAAGGCTGTGGGATTGCTTCCAAACAGTCTGATGTTTTAAGGGTCAGGAGCCTTATGAAGAACAAACAAGAGGCTAAATTTTGCTTTTGCTTACACTGAGTTCATGCCAGAATAACTCAACTGATGTTACTGGAGTTACTTACCCTTGTGCAAATCCAGAGTAATAGAATCAACTGAACTCTTTCTTATCTTGCTGCAAGGAGGTGAAAAAATTAGAAATGTATTCCTGTCAGGTGACTTTGCTGTTGTTAAGATAGGCAACAATGAAACTGCTCTTACCTGCTGGCTTTGCTCTGTGTTTAACTGTAGCCGTCCTTCTGAATTTGTGTTCTTGTTCCTTGTAAACACCAAGACCTCAGAGTTTAAGGACACACTTTTGAAAAGGGAGGCTGGCAGGTTCTTCTATATTGTGAAAAAACATCTGTAATGAACAAAATGATCAATTCACTTAATCACATTATCTTTGACAATCGCTTACTGTTTGCTCGCATCAGTTTTCTTTGGCAGCATGATCCTACAATGGGGAGGCTATTTCTCAGCAAATATAGCCTCATTCCAGCACTTTGTGTAGGATTTTAAGCAACAGTTCATCTCATGGTGCCAGGTACCTCCAGCTTGTGACTGATTTGTAGGCTAACATTCTCTATTTTATAATGGCCTCTTAAAGCTGGGTCTCAGTTGGCTGCCCACTGTAGTTGTTATGCTGCAATGCTTAAGTGTGACTTCTGCTGTCACCTCATTTGTACAGTAGAATCTGGGTGTGGGGAAACGAAGTAGAGCAAGTGAACTTCTTACAGAGTAGGCAAGGTAGCACAGTTATATGAATCCTGTCTTATCCTGCAATTTCTAGCCAGTTTCAAGTGCATTGTTAAGGGGATTAGAATCAGAATAATTAGGTTGGTAGAGAGGTTAGATCCAACCTCCCACTTGAACCAGGGCCAACCTTGATTATCCAGGATGTGGGGAAAAATCTGTTGTTTTTTCATTCCTGAGTTGTGTCAGGGGAAGGCACACATAAGCTTGGATCTTTTGTTTAAACAATGACATCTGCCTTTACTCTGCTTTCCCCCGTTACATTTCATCCCTTGTTCAAACTCTGTTACTTTTCCTGACAAAGAACATCAAAGATGATGTTTAATTCCAACTGTCTAGTTTGCTATAACTTTCTCATTTCATCAGTAATGCAAATTGTCAGTGAGAGGGAGTATTGGATGAAGGCTTTTACTTTTTTTTCTCTCTCATGTTCTCACACCAGTGTACTTGAGAAAGCATCAGATTTAATCATTTCATTCTGATACTTTTATTATTTACGTAATAAAGTTCAAATTTGATTATGTAAATAGCAGAAGTTGTAGAAAACTTTTGAAACGACACTAATGTCCTGTATGCCTTAACAACCACCTTAACAACCAACTAAGAAGCACAGGTACAGAAACAGAAATTGGTTATTTTAAAGTTTTGGTTAGATCATGGACAGATTTAAAGGCTAAGACCTGTTTAATGTCAGAGTTACCCTAGCACATAATCTCTCCAACCCTCCCAAAGACATTGAAGAACATCAGTAAGAAATAGCAAAAGCAGTAATTTTTGCTGAAGTTGATGTTGAGTCCTAAAGCTCTCAATGAACTTGTCTACTACCACAGGCTGAGTGTGTTTATTTGTTAAAACTAAATGTGAATGTATATGCAAAGAGATTTTGCCATTATGCAAAGAGAGGTCCTTAAATTTGGCCATATTCAACCTGAAGAGTAAAAGATAGCTGTTATTAACCTTACTGGCCCTTCTTCCTAAAATGATTTCTGTCTAAAGCTGAAATACTCTTGTCAGTAGGCAGTATCAAGGCAGAAGCAAAGTTGTGTGTGTTGAAAACAGATTCAGCCTTCAAAAATACCTTATTACTGTGTTTTTAATTTTGCCTATGAGCTGACTAAATATTTGAACTGTATGTCGAGTGAAGAGGACAGCCTCAGGCTCCCACCCACACTTGTTTATCACTTGTTATCACAAAGAGATCTTGTCATTATGCAGAGAGAGGTCCTTACATTTGGCCATATTCAACTTGAATAATAAAAGTTAGCAGTTATTAACCTTACTGGTCCTCCTCCCTAAAATGGTTTCTATCTAAAGCTGGAACACTCACATCAGTAGGCAGTAGTATCAAGGCAAGAGCAAGGTTGTGGGTGTTGAAAACAGATGCAGCCGGCAAAAATATTTTAATATTATGTTTTTGCATGGGATCTGGTTACGTATTTGGTCAGTATCTTTGGAGTGAAAAGGACAGCCTTAGACTCCCACCTAGATTTATTTATGTCAAAACTCTTTGACGTTCTCCCCATAACACAGGGGAGAAAATAAAAATCTGTTGGGGCTAAGGCAGAATTCTGAGCAGCACCTCAAAGCAGTGATGCAGATGAGAGGCCTGCTTAAGCTTCAAAAAGTATTCCTTTGCCAGATCTACACTCCAGCTGTATCTGTACAGATTATCAAACACTAAAGAGGGAGAGAAAGGGAAGATTGTTTTCAGAGTCTTCAAGAACTTGCTTAAATGGTAAATGTAAGACTCTGAATACATTTTCATGAACACAAAAATAATTCCCAAAGGAGCTGAAGAGAAGGAGGAGGACAGGGTTCTGAAGGGATTTCTCACTACCCAGATGTCAGCAACATCACAGAGATGTAGTTTTGTGTACCATTTCCTTACCTTCAAAGCTCTCGATGGTTTATGGATATATAAAAGGAGTTTTAATCTTAATGGTACTGCCCAACATATCCAAACCCTGATAATTTTATTGAAAATAGATCCTAATCCACAGTTTTACCATTGTCTGGTTTCTGATATGCCAATTTAACACTCCATTTGTTTTGATGGGATGACATCAAATAAGGGATGTCAAAAAGACATTTAAAAATACTTAGCACTTGGGCAAGCTGTTTCATAGCACTTAAGAGATTTTTCTACTCTGCCTTGAATTAGAAAGCATAAATTTCATTTCTATCTAAACATGATTAAATGGATTTTGTTACTTGGTTGGTTTTTATTTCAAAATCTAAACAGAAACAAAGAGTGGTTTTCTCCCAGGAGCTGTCTTGGAAAAATTAAGAACAAATGTGTTTTTAGTTGGAAGCAGAAGCTTTATGTGGTAGGATGAGTAACTCTAGAACAACGTAATGTAACCAGCTGTGTGGAGCATTTTGAGTTTCTCTGTATGGATTAGATTCAGTCTAATGCCTTTTAGTTCAGTGGCTTGTATATAGCCTGCCAATCAAAACTGAAAACATGATATGTGGTTGTAATTGCAGTGACTGGAATTACCATGTCAGGATGTCAATTGAAGGTAACAGAAGGTAATAGGTTCTAGGTGAAAAAGAAGATTTATGGGTTACGGTATTGGGTGGGAAGATTGAAGATATATAAAGGCTTCCATCTGGAATCCTTAAATCCATGAAAACCATGCACTGATATGTTTTTGAAGAGTTACTGAATTATAAGAAAGAGGCTCACTCATGGATGTAGATATCCAAGCTATTGCTACAAATTGAGTGTTATAAATATGTGGTAAAACTATGAATATCACAAATATGCCACTTCTGATGGGGGGGAAAATAGGTGTAGCCAGACTGTGAAAGATGGGAAGGCGGAGATTCATAATGGTGACATTGAGTTGAAGAGTTGGGAAACTATGAATAAGTTAACAAAAATAAATAGCTGCTCTGGTGTTGAGCTCAATTTGCAGAGCCCCAGTCAGCAGTGTTCTGAGTGCTCAGACACTGGCAGTGGATCAGATATTTCTTCCTTTTCCAGCACCAGTAATCCCAACATGCCTCTTTGGGGAAGAAGTGGCTTTTCGCTTTAAACATACGGCATTATCTGGAGCTTACTGCTTTATGAACATTGCCAAAGAGGACATGTCTTACATCGATGAAAATCAAGAATGCAACTTCATTTCCTCTTCAAAAGTTTAATCCAAAAAATGGATTTGCTTTTTTGTACAGATTTAATTTGGAGCACGTCTGTAAGACATATGTAACATGATCAAATAATTACCTGATGCTCCTCAAAACAGTGGGAACAAAACAAAACAATAACTTTGAAGCACGTATGGGTAACTGTACTGACTGGTATGAATTTGCAACCAGAACTGGTTGGTTTCAGTTTTGTAACAATAGTGTCTGTTAAGATAAATAGCCAGACTAGTAGCTTTAAAGGCCTATGTTTTATGAATATTCATATCACATTTGTATATAGTGGATAATATGAGCATTTCAAGTCTTAAAATATGGTGCTTTCACGTATTTTAAATACTGTTACATGCTAACCTATTTTCCTGTGCCACTGGCAAGACGTCACAGTGTCATCTGTCACACACAATGCATTTTTTTTTTATAGCAAGCCACTGCTGTTTTCTCTTTTTGGCAAATAATAACCACTGGGTTCTGGTGAGGCAATCATCGTGCTGTTGTGGGGATGCCATCAAAATGTCACTTACTATAAAAACAATGGCACCTTAAATGGCTTGGCATTTCTGTGCTACAAATTACATATGGTAAGTAGGTGGATTTGAGAGTTCAGCATTTAATGTAGAAAGTTATGCAGAAACAGTAACTGACTGGTGTGCCTTGTAATGTTAGTGAAGAGACTTACTTACAATAGCACAGCTCTGCAAGTAAGATTTCTGTTCCTGAGTACCAGTTTCAGGCTGTTGCTCTGTTTATCTCACAGAACAAAGTGCTCAATTGTGCACATCATGTGAACTTCAATTTGGGACAGATTTTGCTTGAAAACAAGGAGTAACTTTATCGATTTCTGTGAAGTTTGAAATGTAAACAAAACTGGTTTTGATACTGTTGTGTTTTATTTTTGTTTAGTGGTTTGGTTTTTTTCCCTTTAAGGTGGTTAATTACAATTTAAGAACAACAGATGATGCAACTCTGATAGTAAGAAGAAAATCTGGTTGTTGTGGTCCAGCTGCTCATTACCTAAATGTTCAGGTTAGACCAAGGGCTCAGAGAAAAAAGCTCTAGTAGCTATGCTTGCTTAAAATCTTGTAACTGAAATCTACTCCTTACCATATCTTGGCTAGCACGTTGGTGAACAAAACCCTGTTTCTGTTTGTATATTAGTCTTCGCACAATAACAATTGAGGCATAGGTGTATATCTTAGTTTGCTATTCTGTTTATAATCTCTGGCAAAGGGCTAGTGTGAATATATTGAGCCACTGCTTTTTTCCAGTCACTGTATCAAAGTCTGTCTTCTTGGACAGATATAGGAAAGAAGCTTCTTGGACCTCCTGTCAAAGAGAATCTACTGACTTTTCAGTCTAGTTTTCCTAGCAGGTGACTCCTTAAATTCAAGACTTCTGTAAAATTCATTGTATTTACTTGGTATCTTAAATGTTATTTAAAACTGTGTTTTAAAAAAGTAAAACTGATCCTTTATTTTGCAGTGCATCTTTTTAGAAGCAGACGCTTTCATGAGGGGTTTTTTTTGGCAGTGTTATGTGTACTTTGTTTTATTTTTAATAAGTCAAAGTAAACTTCACAGAATCTCAAGCCCAGATATCTGAAACGCAATTATCTATCAAAAGCTCTCAGTGGGACAATTACAGCCCCCGCATCCTCCCACAGCAAACTATGATTATAGGAGAAGAATGCTTGAGGGCTGCAGCTGAGATTAGACAACGTGAAGTACTCTTACTTCAGCCTTCACAAAATCATCTGTTACAAATATTAATGGGATAGGTGAGATTAATTGAATGTGTGGTGTGTGTTCTACATTAGTACTGACTTTATGTATTTTGCTCTTTAGCAGCATCTGGCTTAATGATGTCTGTTTAAAATAGATGCACATCTCTTACGTGGTTTCATGTTCTTTGCAGAGCAAATACAGCTGTAAATACCCCCTCAATATTAAATAGTTAGATCAGTTTTAAATGCCTGAAAGGCATGTGTCAAAAGGATGAGGCCAGTCATTTTTCTGTAGTGCCCAGGCTCAGGACAAGGGGTAACAGGCACAAGCTGGAATACAATTTCCACTTGAACGTGAAGAAAAACTTTCCTGTGAGGATGAGACTGCCCAGGGAGGGTGTGGAGTCTCCTTCTCTGAAGGTCTTCAAAACCCACCTGGACCTGTTCCTGTGCAACATGATGGAAGGGAAACTGCTTTAGCCTGGAGGGTAGGACTAGTTGATCTCTAGCGAGCCCTTCCAACCCCTACAATTCTGTGAAATACAGTGCATTTCCCATGCTTATCGCTGCTGAGTGCTCTCAGTATTGCTTTTCTACCAGACTCTTGTTTTCTTTCCTTCCCAGTATCCTCGTTACTTCGTGATAATCAAGACCACCCCTCGTTTCATCACTCCCTCCTAATAGTTTTCAACATTTCTTCCTTCCTGTGTTTCAACAACTTGCTGTAGGATCTGATATTTTGGCTGATACACATCATATTATCACTCAAGTGTATGTAAACCCAGGGTAAATCAGGTAAAAAAACCCGTTAATCTGGTTAAAACCAAGGGCTTTGGGATTTGTTAATGCTTTGCACAGACTGTAGAGCCCTAAGGTGCCGGAAAACATCCTCAGCAGTAACCGATGAAGTCCAGAATCTTGCTGTGCTGTACACAGAGCAGTCGGACTAGTGATGCTTCTGTGAGTTTCCTTTACAGGAAATGCTTCATGGGGAGCCTGAGTTCTCAACTGGACACTATTTTTCTAAATTTTTAAATTAATTTACAAAAATTTATATAAGGGTAACAGTTATTTCTTGGGGACAATAGTATTGCTAACAATGACAGAGTCCTCCAGGCACATCGGTGAATATACCTGTGCAAGTACATGAGATGAAAATTTAAACTATAGATGGAAAACCATATGGCCACATACATGCTTGGAAAGACATTTGACTTGTCTAAATTCATTTCTCAGCAAGCTTGTCCTTGCTGACTGCAGGATTTTTGGGATTATAAGAGGAATGTAGACAAGGCTGTCATGTCCTTCAGCATTTTTAGCATGATGTAGGTATAAGCACAGGTGGGCAATTAAACACTTTGTGCTTTGTTTTCCACTGAGTGTCAGTTGTCATTTCACTCCCACGATTGGAAATAAATATCAGTGATGATGGAGCACCCTCCTCTATATTTCATAGTCAAATGAGCAAATGGTTCCACAGCAAATAGCAGTATCTGAAAATGTGGCTTATTTTCTCTGTCAGGGATGCTTTGGCATTTTTTTTCCTAGGCCAAATGTAAAGTATGTCTAATCCTTGCTTATTGACGTGGATTTTTCATCAGAGCTGCAGTACCACATTTCTGATGATGTGGGTAATCTTTTTCTTGTTGTTTTGGAGAAACTAAAGGCTAGAGAATAGCATGTGGTCCTCTTGTGGAAGTGGATGCCTGAATGAACAGAGAAGCCTCTGTGGTGAATAATGAAAGGTAGCAAATGGTGCTGAGTAATATTGCATTTGTACACAGAAGGGGCACAGTAAGAAAAAAGTCATTAGTACTGTAAATGAATTCTCGTACCATGAGGAACAATCTTGGTAAGAAAAAAAACAAGGAACAGCTCCAGAGAAAGGTGTGAGGTTTTGAATTATCCTGAAGATGTTTTAAACCTTTTTTTAATGGCGAGTACAGGTGCTGGCTTAGGGAGTTTGCTTTCATATAAAGTACTGTTTGCAGTAGAATAATGGAGATATTGTATGTTCTTGAATCTACACGTTCACTTACAAAGCACAAATTTTATACAATAAGAGGCTAATTTAACATGTACACTGCAGATAATTTCCATGCTGTGCTATAAAAAAAAAAGGATAATGAAGTCCCGGTTTGCTTTATGACCTAGGCACAGAGTGTCCAGACTGTAATACCCAGTATTACTTCGCTCCTGTCTGGCAAGGTTTAGTAGGTGGAGGAAGGGAATAGGACTTAAATTTTGAGATTTTTAAAAGGAGCTGAATTAGTTTCACAGTTTATTTGTTTTAATTCCTACCCAATAAAAAGTTACTTTTCCATGGGAGCCTGAGGGGAGCTCACTGGAGATGAAAAGAAGTGGAATGCATCTGAAAGAGCAGCCAAATGTTGATGACTTTCTTGCTGATAGTATGAGCAGTTAAGTCTTTTTAAAAGGTGATGTTACTTGCCTCTTAGCCCTATCAGTTGTACAGCTCTTTTCTATCCTTTGTGACTGTATCATCCTTGATCTGCCAAAACCTGTTTGTTTAATTCTTTGAAGAACAAACATTTCCTCTGTGAAGTTTGAAGGATTATGTGCTGCTTGGATTGCCCCTGGTACTTTCAAATTGGTTGTGATCATCACCTTAGCACACTAGATTAGATTATGTACTGCTTAGTGACACAAGGAGGATGTGACAGCCTTGTATAGCTAGTATAATACTTGTGTTAAATACACATAGAAACATTTCTGTTGAATGACCCGATGACCTCATGGTGTTGTTTTGCCCTTAAAATAGTCTCTTGGCTTTATATACTTGAGGTGAATAGTGTCTTGTGTTTGAGTGATTTAAATAGGAAACATGGGGAGGACGATGTGCAAGTCGTTTCATGAAGCATGAGCAAAATTCAACTCATGCTGATAGGTATTACAAAACTGATAATGATGGGCTTCCCAGGTACACCTCTAATGAACAAGAATGTGTGGCACGTTATTTGCTTATATCAGCAAATATTCCCTAGCCATTAAAAGCTACCAGCCTATGCCAATGCTATGACTTAGGTTATCTGGGCATGGACTGTTGCAGCCATTTGCTATGTTCTTGGCCATCTACCGTGCTTCCCAGCCAACTGAAGCTGAAGAATGCTACTGTGAATGAATGACCCTCCTCCTTGGAGCTCTCAGTTGTTGCCTTTTGCCATTTCCTGTGAGTGTGCAGTCTGTATTACTAGTTTACTAGTATTAGTAAAGTCAATTTATTGACTTTACAGAAGTGTTCTGTCCTTGGTACTTTAGATGATCAGTAAAATCAATGGCACCATGTATATAGCATCAGCTAGCACAGACCTCAATGAGAAGGGTTGTAAAAACAACCAGTAGCTCTTTTAGAGAAAAAACTTTTCATTGTGCATTTCCTTATCATCTTTGTTTTAACTTTTATTTCCCTTGTTTTGCTTTCCAGAAATGTATTTTCTTTTGCACTTTGCAGATATCACTTCTTGGTAATAGGTTTTTCTACTTTAACTGAATTGGCAGTAATTTCAGCACAGTAGAAAAATTGAACGTGTCTTTTGTTAAAAGTTTAGACTTTGTTTACAGAGGAGATAAGTTCTGTTAGTTAACACACAACGTTGGGTAGGAGTTTGCCTTAGTACAGAGGGGCCAATTATCACTTCTTATCAGAAACTTACTGTTTTGCTTCATATCTCCCCCACCTACAAAGAACACTTTGACATACATTGTACAGAACATTCTTCTCGGAGAAGAGCTAAACCATTTCAACAGTGTTGGAAAACAGGTTTTTATTTTTAAATAGAAAATATATTACATTTCCTTTAGTTTATTTCCTAGTTTTCTCAGCATCAAATCTCTTTATAACTTTCTTTCAGAAAGAGACATGCTCTTTATTCTTCACATTTCTAACTCTTCAGAGGTTGCAGACTGAAGGGACAAGACCATTCTTTTCTTTTTTTGGTGGTCCTTTGTTCCTGTTTTGTTCTTTTCTAATCATCCTTAATATTTTTTTTTTTCCCCAGAAATGATCAAAACTCTCTTACGATCACATCTTTGTGCTAAACTTCAAACTGCCTCATCTGGGAACTACCCAGGTTGTCCACTAGTTGTTTGTATCAGCAGCTATTTTTGTGAAGTGATTGCCCTTAGGAATGGAAGGTGTGAGAAGCTGGTTACACTCAATTTGGTTAGCTAATTTTCATACTTTCTACTTTGTATCAAGAGAGCTACTTTCCTGTTGTAGTACTCTCTGAGTTTTAGCTATGTGTCTAAACTTTTTCAGACTATGCTGTCACTTCATATGCTTACAGCTGTCATCTATTTCCTGCAAGTCTTAATTACTCTCTTTGCTTTCTTTCTTTTTAATGTTTCTAATACATAATGATTTATTATATTTTGGTTTATATTATTTGTGAGAAATAATGTAATATTTTATTTCTATTTTAACCAATCTCCAGCTTGCTTTTTACACAAATGATTTTAGTTCCCTCTGTTTCATATTATTAACTGCAATTCTTAATTAAATATCCCTTCAAAATTGACATAATGATACGTCATACTTTACTTTTCCAGTGGATTCAGCAAGTGTATGAGCACTGATTCAAGTTTTCATTGCTTTGATCTTATGGTAGTAACAAATTGTCTGTATCAAAAGTAATTATCCTGAAGAGACTGCAAAAGTAAAACCAGAATTAATTTCTGTACATGTAATTACATGTGCAGAGTTTGAAGAGTTTATATACGGCAAAGTCTGTAATTGTCAGTAGTTTTTCAGCTTTACGGTGGATCTGTTTCACCATCTTTGACAAAGATAAAATATCATTCATGTTGGAGAAAGGGTTTATTATCTTCAGTGCTGTTGCTGTGATCAATAGCGGTCATGTAACGTCTAAATGGCAAAGTAATTTTAATTGGACCCCATGTAATAAGGTCAAATTGACTATCAGAGTGCCAACTGAAGGAGTTGTTCCCTCTGATACTTCAATTTGTCTTTTGTTACAGTTCTGTAATTCCAGGTCACAAAGATGAGAAGTCACACAGAAAATGTGTGAAAGAGCTTTTAGACTGCTTCTAAAGCCTTGCACGCTGAAGGTCTCGAAATGTTACTAAATTAATGCTCTATGAAATTCCCTTTACTCGTTAATGATAACAAAAGGACATAATTCTCTTACGTTTTTACGTNAAGGGAATTTCATAGAGCATTAATGATAACAAAATGACATAATTCTCTTATGTTTTTATGCGAGGCAGTTACACAGAGTGAATAAGAATATATAATGGGAAGACTTAATTGATCAAAACCTCTGTGCAGTAAGCGGGAACTTCAGTTTGAGCTGCATGCCATTAAATACTGAACTCTTGATTGCTGTCCAACAAAATCAATACAGAGCAGAAGTCTGTAGTGAATCTTGTGCCTGCAGCAGTAATATGGTTTGACAATAAAAGTCAATGCCCAATCCCAAAGTTTAGCACTGAATAGTATCCGTGGTTTATGTCTTTTATTGATTCTTATGTTTCAGAAGACCATCTGTTAATTTACCACCTCTGGATGTGGGGAATCAGCGACTTAGAGAAATAAGTTATTTTCTGCTTGTTCTGTGTTGTGTGTGGGTTACTGCAATTAAAATCCATAACTGTTGCTTGTGAAAATGTTGCTTGAGGTGTTAACCCATACACATCTCCAGGCAAAACATCATTATCCAAGCAGTCAATAGGCAAGTGTTCCTTTCACAAAACCAAGCAGGGTATTCCATACTTTATTTCTTTAAAAATCAGTCTCCCGACAGTAGCAACTACAAGTTGATTTTTAAAAAAAATCTGTAATAGATTCTCCATTAAAATACTATTTGCTTGTAACTAAGTCAATTCAGTCAATTTTTACATATTTTGTAGAAATATCAGGACTGAAAGGTGGTTATAAATTGATCCTGTGTTATCTCAGAGTAAAATATTGAACAGCAATGTATGAAATATGTGAGAATTTCAATAATTCATAATTTAATAATCAAACATTTTGTAATTTGCCTGGAAATAAACGGCATCTTACCTTCACCAATCATTTAAGCAACAATTCTGTCCTTTCCCAAAACAGCACCATGCACATTTATTTATGTTTTCTAGAATAGATGCATAACTCACTTCTTAGTGTTTCATGATGAATCTCAAATAATTTTACTATTAATTGGTATATTATTGTGTATGTATACAGTACCTTTCATCCTGAGCTGTATTATCTGTGTGAATTATTCCATATATAATGTGACTCTGGAACACATTTCATATATGACGGAGCCCTGGCACAGGCTGCCAAGGGAGGGTATGGAGTCTCCGTCTGTAGAGGTTTTGAAACCTCCCTGGATGTGTTCCTGTGTGACCTGATCAAGGTGAGCCTGCTTGTTAGCAGATTGGACTAGACGATCTCTAAAGGTCCATTCCAACCCCTACCATTCTATGATAAGGTGCTTAAAATGTAGATGATTGGTTGAATTCACAGGCCTTGAACGCTACTGGGAATTGAGTCTGGTGTCTTGACTCACAACCCTCAGTCTAACCAGTAATATTTCTTCTTGAATAGTGAACTACGAAACCCTAACTGAAGTGACCAGTCATTTTCAGACCTAGAACACAGTCCATTTTCATGTTGCATCAGAAATATTACACTCATTTGATAAGCTGCAGAATGTGTTCCAAAAAAAAAAAAAAAAGGTGGAAGGGAGAGAAGCTTCTGTGTCCATACATGGTAAAACAATTCTGAGAATTGTTTTGGAATTACTGCTGAATCACTCTTAAAATACTTGAGAGAGACCTCTGAAAAAAATGCACAGTGATGTGAAGCAAATTAGCTGCAAATATCTGTCCTGCCACCAAACCGTATGTCTTTTAAAATGTCAATAATTAAAGGCATACGTATTTTCCAATGTAAATTTTACAGAGCAGTTGCAATTTTTATTGAGATTGAAAAGTAGAGTTAGACAAGTAGTTCTAGACATTCACCTGTGGTTTATTGAATTGTAAAACCAGCAAATGCAATGTCTGGTAGTGAGCCTGTGTTCCAAAGTGCAAAAGCGTATCCTTTTGCTTAGTCCTAAGTGCTGACAGTATAGCTACGGCTGCTGCAAGTATACCACACACATAAACACAGTTTATTTTGTGTAGTTTCAGTAGAAATGGAAACAGTAGTGATCATGTGGCTTATTTTGGTTGCCCAATGATGACAGAAGCAAGACAAAAATGTGAAAATGGGATTTGTGTGTGTTTTTATGAGGCCAGCTTTTTTCTCTTTGTTAATAAAAAAAAGAATATAATACCTCTACCTTCAATCCCTGCCTTATTCACAGATTAACCTAAACAGCAAGTTAATGCTCTTGCCTATATTATCTATCTCTTCAGAATTTGTCTGCGTACTCTGTGACATATACACAAGCTTACAATGATGTAGCTATGGCAAATGGTACCTAATTCTGTCTTCATCTCTTAATCTAATCAATGGCTACACAGTAATTCCCACAACATAACTGGATTATCAGCACAGTCAAGTTTATCCAGTCACAGTTTAAAATGAGCCATGTTAGAAGTCCATAATAAAGGACGTAATTGTTACAGTAGAGACACTTAAAACACTCTTAAATTAGGCCTTTTGATTAATCAGAACATCTTAGAAAACACACTGAGTTCTGTCTGTAGACTGAGATTCTGGTTTAATCGTGTGCAAATGCCATGTACTTCTTCCAATGTCAAGGTAGGCTTCTGCTTCTTGGAAGGAGATTTTTGTTCCTTGCATTGTTTGTGATCAATACCTGTTTTTCAATGACGAGTTAGATGCGAGTCTTTTTTTCCCTCAGTTTTGTTTTACAGGGTTTTTTGCGTTTGCTGTTTGTTTGTTCAGATTTTTTTTGGGGTTGCCTTTTTTTTTTCTTAACATTATGTGGTTATCCAGAGAAAGCCTACAGAGGCAAGGCTCTACTGCATAGTCTGTAGCCTGGATAAACCTCCAAAGTTTATAGTCTCCTGTGTTCTAACAAACTCTTTCATTTGGAGTTTAATGTTTTGAGGTTTTTTTTCTTTCAGCATCATCAATATTCTATGGATGGAGGTCTGTTATTGTTGCCATCCACCAGCTTCTGTTTAGAAAAGAAATACATTTTTTTTTTTACTTTTCACCAGGTCCATGGTAGTGGCTTTACAATAAAAAATGCAATTCTTGAAGAAGAGAATAATCTTTCAGATTCTAGGAGTCTACTTCTTCTGGGATTCTTCCAGCTAGGAATGAAGAGGAAAGCAAGTTTAACTTCTGTGTTCTCTAACATTTCAGGCTGCTGACTTGGCTACCAATCTAGTATGTGAGGTTCACATATTAGAACATGCTCCAGCCCATATACACTACAACTGCCAGGTCCTCCAGCTTAAAAACTCGACATGCTGATTTTATACTCCCATTTCAGAAGAGTAGTTTTGATTGTGGACCAATCTCTTTCTTAAATAGGGAGTCATCATTAACTGGGATTCACTAATTCCATATCCTGGACAAGATACAAGTGATGATGAGGTGCAGATCCTTGTACAGAGGCTGATGAGGCACTGCTCAGAATGTCTGCTCAGAAGCCTACATGAAGTCATTGGCCCTTGAAAGGGCTCAAATAACTTTTATTCCACTGGGAGCAGTGACAGCAGACTCTTCTGCAGCTCTCAGGGCTGAATAAACCTCAGAGAAGAGTCTACTAATTCTAACACATGTATAAGTCAAAGCAGAGTGAATTCCACCTCTGAAGTATGTGGTGGCTCATAAAAATGCTTTATGTACAACAATGGATCAGAGTGTACTGATGACTGTCTCTTTTGGTTTGCCCCAAGAGGATGTGGACAGGTTTTGTGTAAAGCAGCCAGCCCATGTGGTTAGCTGCAAGAGGGAACAGCAGTTCCTCTGTTTCTGAAGAGCAGTGCACACCTGAGTGTGACTCAGCTTGTGACAGTAGTGACTGATGCCCCATCACTAATGAAAATGTATTACTATTAACAGAGATGGGATAGAAGTGGAGGAAGGAGGGCATGCAGAGGCTGCCTGAATGCAAAAATAAGTTTTTTTTCATCTAGTGTCATCAGTCCTGAAGAATTTGATGAAAGTAGGCAGAAAGCCAGTAAGATAAAAATCAGCACTTCCTGTGCACTGTTCATTCTGTTGCAGTTGTCTGTCTTTTGCCACACATTATTATCAAGTGTTTAATAATCTATATTAAATCTAATTCTGGGATAACTTCTGAGGAATTCTTTTACTGCATTAGCAGCTGGGAGAATGTGCTGTCTCTTAACTGTTTACATTATCTGTCTCCCAGAATAACAGCTGGCAAGCAATAGAGTCTGAAACACAACCCAATACCCAGATAAAAGCCAGGTTTATGTAGGTATAAGAGCATATTATGTTATCTCTTTGAACTAGTGCCTTCAGAAGTGAGGAAATAATGTGTGATGTAGGGACTGATTTGGAGTACATCCTGTATGTTTTAAGCAAATGAGAGGTACTTTTCTCTGTGCAGATGTACACAAGACCTCTAATACCTGCAGTTTTCTAATGAGATAGAAAAGAGCTGAAGTCACTGCATGGGCAGTTAGTCAACAAAACCCAATCAGTCAAGACAGCTGTCATCTTTAAAATGTGACTGCCCTGGCTGATTTTAAGAAGAGGAATATAAAGATATTTCTTGTGAATCTCTCTTGGTTGGAGATGTGTGCAGATTTGTTCTCCATTTTTTCAATTGTATATGAACACAGATCACTAAGCAACAACACTCTCATTGCAGGTAGAGGGAGTATGAATTACTACCACTAGTGCTTTTAGTTCTGGACAACTTGTGATTCCTGGTTCGCAGAGAAGGCAAACCAATAAATTGGGACCATGTATTTTGTCCTTTCAGAGCTTAAGCACTTTCAGTCTTTTCCTCAAGTTCTTCTTGATTCCTTCAGTATGTATATTCTCACACGGGTGAGGAGTTCTGTCTGTGCTCACGTCCCTCTGCTTGAGGATGCAGCATTAGTGGGTCCTGTGAGGTCTTGATCCATAATGAGTCATTTGACCCCTCTCATATTTTGCCTTAGAGAGTGGAAGGATCATACAGACATCCTTTTAAGGAGCCATCATGCTCCTTCAGTAATGAAGGCAGCTGACAAGCTGTGGCTCTTAAAACCTCTATGCCATTTTAAGAAGAGGATTTGCACTCTTAGGCTCTCAGCATTATTTCAGTATCTAAATGCAACTTGCAGTTTTACTTAAATATGCTTAATTTCCTCTTCTGCCTTGCCAAGCTGTAATGCTTGAACAGTGGAAATACTGTGTTTTCCCCAGAGGCAAATACAGCCTTCTGAAAGACAAAGTATCTGGGAAACACTGGGATGAAAAGGAAGTGTAGGAATTGCATGGAGTACTTTTCAAATCCCAAGATGTTTTTTACTCATACAAAGGAGAGATCTGCACAATTCCCCTCACCCCTCATGACTCATCTGCTTTGCAACTCATAGTTAGTTCTGTAGATACATACTGCAGTGTATGCTTACTAAGAATATGCAATTTAAGTTACACTATCCAGGCTGAAAACTCTAGGCAAAAGCCATGATAACAATAATGTTGATTGAATACAGTGTTGTTTGTAGCATCTGGCTGTTATATTTCCATTTGCTTGTCTTGTAAGAGCATTCTGGCAATTAATCAATATTGATACAATGCTCCGAGTGTGCAAAAGGTTGGATAGAGTAAGTGCCAAGATGACCATGTGAATTTGGCAGGACTGGATGGGGTAAAAAAAAGATTGTTTGGCTTTTCAAGTTCTACAAGTTTTCACTAGGTGTAATCTTTTCTCAAAAGAGAATGAACTAATAAGGAATATTTTGAGGGCTATGAGCAATGCCCTTTTTGTTATTGTTGGTACACATATTCAGAAATAAGTGATAACTGCATATTCAGGCCATTCATTTTTATCTGTGTTGACAATATTGTCAAAAATTTTCTACTGCTCACAGTAAAATTCTGGCTAACGTGCACAGCTTATTGACTGTTAAAATCCTTTCAAGGAAAGATTGGGAAGTCTTTCTGTTCCATCTACTGTCTATTCATCTCACAAGTTGCATTGGAATAATTAGACTGAAATTTCCTATTTATTCACAAACCAGCAGAGATTGGGCAGTAACGCTGGAAACTGTCCCAAAATTGCCTGACTGTGCTGGTGCTGTCAGCGTAATTCAGTCTCAGTAGACTTTTGCATATTGCTTGTTAAATTCACTTTAGCAATAGTTGCAGGGGAGAAGAGCTGTGGGAAGCCTTCCCTTCTTGCTGGTGTTTTGGGGTGGGTTTAAAAAATAAAGGCAATTCTTGGTCCCACACTGTCTTGGCAATCCTATCCAGTTTTTCCTTTAATGTTTTCCACATATGGTTGTGAAATCCAGCGTCTGACTTCTTTTCTAAATATAGAATCATCATTCTTTTAGAAATGATTGATGCAATAAGTCTCATTTGTTTTCAAGACCTTTCTCCTTTTGCAATATTAAGCATCCTTCTAGTGTCCATTTCACGTAGCCACTTTTGAAGTAACTTTATTCTTCTTTTGTTTTACTGTATATTGGGAAGTATCCCCTTTTCCATTTTGAAACAAAAAATATAATAGCTAAGAGCAGTTTCCTTTCAGTGGAAGAGTAGCCATGTGTGAGTAGCCTGTGCTCCACCATTACCATAGAGCTTGTTTTAGACACAGCTGTGCTTGTTAATTTGTTAGCACTGTAGAACAAAACCAATGATGATGGTGTCAGCAAAGAGCAAACTTACAGTATTCTTAGCTAACTGTTGGGCTTTTATGTCTTCCCCTGCACTACCCCAGGTATAAATTCTTGTTGTGCTTCTATGTTATTAAGGTGATCAAATGGAATTACCTTTAAGTGGATGATGTAGTGTTCTCACTCTTTAATGATGAAAGATTTTGTCTCGGAGATGAAAAGTGACTGAATTTATATAAGTGTGGATTGTGAAAAAGCAGGGGAACGGAATGAGTTTGATATCTGCCCCCTGTTATGAATCCCCATGAGGTTCTGAACAGCTTTCTCTGCTTTAGTAGTGTTTCCTATTCTCAAATTTACAGTTACTTATTACATAACTATTTAAAAGCAATTCTACCAGTATAGATTTCAATTTCAGTGCCTTGTAACACCGCCAAACCCCTCCATTTCTTTTTGTACAGGAAAGACTATATAATGTCACATTAGGGAACCAAACCAGTAAATGACACTTGAAAGCAAAGTTTTGTTCATGAAGAGAAGCAGTTATACAAGTGTGCAACTGGCAGTCACAACTGATGATTGCCTTTAAGAAGCAGACAGTTCTTCTTGACTGAGGAGGGGGAGATATAAAAATATAAAGTTATTTTAAAACTGCCTGTTTTTAAAATGTCAGACTCGCCAGGTATCATCCTGCTAATGTAAATGTTCTTTTGAGTAACTAAAAGCAAATTTGAACAAAACAATTATGCAAGGACAAAAGCAACTTTGACTAGATTAAAAAATCTTATACATAAAAGTGTCGTTTGCTCTCTGTTGTTAAAGATAACCAAGGCACCTCAGATTTGAGGCCTTTGTTTTGCAAAATTTGAATTAGGTGACAGAATTAATTAAATTAATTAAATGAATTAAAGTTTAGTAGCCTGGTTAGAAGACCTTTCTCTTATTTGTCGATAATCACGTGCAACTAGTGGCATAAAGATCCGCAAAACTGACAGAATTGCAGTATCAAAATAAGGCTCTTTCAGAAACAGAACAGCTTATTTAGTAGGGAAGCAAAAGGAGACTTTTACTTTTCAGTCTCCTTGAGGGACCAAGTTGGGGAACATTGTTAGCAAGATGCCAGATCTTGTGTTTGAAGACTTTTAGAAATTTATCTCATGTGATGCTTGATCTCACTTGGCTTTTCTATTTGCTCGTCATGAGAACTGTGATGTTTGGGGACAGCTGGTGAAGTCAGCAGTGAAGCTAAACTTGGAGAGTTCTGTTCCTAATGAACTGAGAATATTAGGACTTGTGACCTTGGGGCCTCCTTGAGCTAGGAAAAGGTAATTGTACTTTTGTCTGGAGAGAAAGATGTGCAATGAAGTTGTGTTTTCAACTCAGGGGGAAGCAGTGAAGCTCAGTAACTTGACTATATGACATCTGGAATAGAGACAGAGGTGATTTTGACTCTTAATATTGTTCTCCTATGTTAAAAAGTTGTTTTTAGGTGACCTTCCATTAAAAGGTAAATAGGCATTTCTAGAGCTCTCCCTTTCCCTTATTCATAGCTGAAGAGAGGTCTGCAGGGCACAGCATTAAGTTCTGCTGCACTGCCAGGGAGCGCTTTCTTTTTTCTAATTATATTTCAGGTTTTTGTACAGAAAGTGAAGTTTAACTATTGAAGGATAATGTGGAAGTTCGTAAAACTGAACAGGTAAACATATGATGGGACTGTTTTATTTAAGAGATCCCTTGCTTGCCACTAAATAATAAGAGGAATCAAAAAAATTTCACTTGGCTGTAACTGTCAAGAATGCTAGAGGAGGTCCCATAAAGAAGAATGGAGATATTTTATTACATCTACCTGTCAGACTAATCTCAGTCTTCTCAGAGGAGTTATTTCAGTGAAGAATGGAAGTCAGCTCTAAAGGGAGATGAAAATGAATGACACCAAGAGGCACCTGACTCATGATTGATTCTGTTCTACAGGTTATGTATGATATTATATAATATTGTACAACTGTAATTGGAAGGCAGTGTAAGGTGACTCATAAATCATGTATTCTCAACCTTTCTAAGGCATTCCATTAAGTGATTTCTCTCCTAAATGCTGAATTACTTTAAGCAGGAAAAGCACTTATTCCCTTCTGTGTCAGATAGCCTCCTGGTTGTTATGTGTAACTCCTGCATGTCTCCATCTACTTCAAAGCTAAGTCTCTAGGTGACTCGAAGAAAAGGCAAGAGCAACTCGAATATTTTACAGGAATATTTTGTATTCAGTGCATTTTCAGAATCCAGACTCTTCTAATGTGTATTTCAGCAATACTTGACAGTTGAGTCCTTCTACTGTTTGTCTTTTACCATGTATTTCATCGACTTACTGTCACTGTTGATTTTAAAAGTCTTAAGGCCATTTTAAGTACAAACAAGTCATGCTGAGGCCAAAGCAAGTTTAATAACACTTCTTGTTGAATTTTAAAACATAGGAGGATCATTCTGCATGAGTATTCAACAGCTATGAACTCTTTTGATGAACAGTATTGCAACCTATATAAAAATTAAAGAAAATAGTGTTTGTGAACATGACATGCTTGTGTAGCAAGTAGAAGCCTTTCTTGAAGGCTTTCTGCTCCTCTGTATTTTTCAAGTGTGTTTTTCCTCAAGGGAGGTAGCTTGAAGCTTATAAAATGACTTTGTAGTCCAAAAATGCAAAGCACTAGCTAGTAGAAATTTTTCATGTGCAAGGGCTCAGAGCTGCAAAATATGTGTGTCTGTAACTTCAATTTGGCTTTTATGCCCCAGAAAATGCTTCTATGCACTAGCCAGCAAGACACCTGCAGCAGCAAAGTGTGACTGTGAAGTTTTTCTTAACACAATTCATTGGAAGGAGGAAAAACGTACGTGTTTTGCCTCAGTGCTTGCTCATCACTACTTTTATAATTCAGGTTTTTAAGTCAGAATTTGAGAAAACAGTACTTCTCATAGTGGTAGTTGAAGTTGCCTATATCTGACATGAACAACAAATGAAGGCAGTTAATATTTTACAAGGGAAAGGAAACAATCTATGGGTGAAGATCTTATTATTGCTGACATTATAAACTTTTCCAAAAGATTGAGAAATGTTCCATTATAGTCTTCTGATTTCGTATATTCAGAGTCTTCCAAAGCACACAGCAATTAGGTAAATTGTCTATTCAGTGATCAAAGTGAGGAGCTGATGGCAAGTTTTGTAAGCCAGTTGGAAGACTGGTAACACACAGACTGTTAGATTGTAGCGTAAATGGTTGGAATTTTTAGCCTTGAGGAAGGCAAGACAGGTATCTTCATTTGGACAGGTATAAATAAATACAAAGGAAACAGTATTTAGAACACATGGGATGATAAAAATTGTGCAGAAAATGAAGTTAGCTGGATAGGTCAATTTTAAAGTTTGAAACACTGCTCCTACTCTGATTTTGGCTCATGCCACGTTGCCATTATGAGCTGGCTTATTCTCACTGTTGTTCTGAGTTCACCTGCAGTAGAATCTGAAAGATGCTACTTGAGTAAAAATGCTCACTTTCAGTCTAACTTCAGGCTGTGTGAGGGGACTGATCCTTGTCTCTTACTGCTGGCTGCCTCAAAGGCCGTTTGCCATCTAGTGGCTTAGATACATTAATGCCAAGAGGGTGTAAGTGACAAAGCTGGTTCTTATTAAAACAGAAAAAGTTACAGTTGTTTCTCTCGTTTTTTTCCATCTCCTCATGCTTTGCAGCTGTTTCTGTTTCAGCTTTATGAGCTGACAAGCCAAACTGTCCAACAAAACATCACTAGTTGTCACTTACTGTTGCCCATGTCAGATTCCTGAAAAGGCTGGACTGTTGCCTCCAGTCAGCACACTGATTTCTTGTGTTTTATTCCTTGAAGTTCCTTACCTTTGTCATGAAAATGTTTGTATATATTGAGAGAATAGCATGAATTCTTGCTGGAGTGTTGGTAGATGGTGCATGATTTACGCTCTTGAACTACATTTTCGTTTCTCTGTGCAGCATATCTTGTAATTTGTGATGGATTTTAATCCCCACATTTCAACCACTTCTGTTGATATCAAGACAAGCCGTAACAAGATGCCTTTGGATTTCTTCTGTCACCATTAGGGCCTCTAAGATACAAGAGGACAGTCATATCTTTTTGTTAAGTTTTTGCAAGTTAGGTGTTTCCAATATCAATATCACACAAGGATTCGTAGGATATACTCCTCTGCCTTGTATATCTACATCTATTCATCTCTTTCAGATTACTCAGTGTTAGCATGAAAAATAAGCAAAGGAAAACAGTCCGAAAAACTTTGGACATGGAAAGAATGGTGTGTGTAATGCCTCAAAGGAAGAGGGGGTTTCATGCAGGAGACAAAATAGATGGAGACAGCTTCTTTGCATGAGGTTGAAGAACTTTGGTTGTTTATCTAGCTTCTCCTAAGATCCTGACTTAAACTGTTGCTATTCATATTCTGTCATTAAGAAGCTGGAATCAAGTAAAGGTCAGGTATTCTCTACCCCCAACACCCTGCCTCTGCTCTTTTTAACAGCTGCTGGTTTTGTCCCAAAAGTGGAGTCATTCACTTGATGTGCCAATAAACACACAGACAGCAGAGGTGTTTTATTGCGTATTTGCTTAGAAACGGGTGCTAGGTGGTAAACCCCAAAGGTAGCACACCCCAACAGTACCTCCCATGCTGAATCTATACACAGAACATTGGCATATTCTATATTCTGATACCTGTGTATTGTTACTCTGTTCAGTGATTGGCTAGTAGTTTTTGGCCTAGCATGTAAGGAATATGCATGCTTAGTTAACTTTCTCTACCCTCTTGTTTTGGGTATAAACTGGGAAGCTGAGCTGTGACTTTGTGGTCACCATCTCCCCCTGCTGTAATTACCTGTCCACCAGTTACTGTAGATGTTTGCTGACTTCATGTTAATTTAGGCAACTTTCCAGCCTTTGAGCTTTCTGAGGCAGGAGGTTCCCTCCTTACCAGTCTCTGGTCCCTCTTGAAGGATACAAAGCAGTCACAAGCTGTTGATTGCTGGTCATCCTAAAGTAAACTGTTACTACTATTAACCCTTTCTTCTTACAGCCAGAGCCTGTTTCTCAAGACACATGGTTCCTTGTCCTTGTGAAAGGAAAACTTCTTTTTCAAAAGCACATCACTGTTAGACCTGAAAAGTTTTAAGTTCAACTGTAGCATTACTAAGAAAATACGACTGGTGAGGCAGAAGTGCCATGCTTTTGAAAGGATCGTTGCAATGTTCTAGAACATTGCAACAATCCTTTGATATATTGCTGCTTAAATAATAATCTGAAATTGTCTGAAACTCCTGTGCTGATTTGCATCGAGTCTGAAGTCCTGTCTGTTTGGGAGATTTCAAGTCAGTATATTATCAAATTCAAGTCTGTTATGACTCAGTTGCATCTTTGGAAGCGTGGGGGCTTGCTGTTGTGTGGGTTTGGTTTTTTTTTGTTTTGGGTTTTGTTGTTTTTGTTACTTTACACAGAATGAAGAAAGATACTTTCTTCTTCCTGCAGAGAGGGTGCTTTGAGTTTTGATTCCCTTTCTCCTTAAGTCAGGTAAGATGGGTAGGTTTGCCCCCTGACTTAGAGAAGACTGGATGGAACTCGCGTGAATATTTCTCACACGTGTCTTGGGGCAAAATAGGGTTTGTCAGAACACGCCACTGAGTGTGGTATCGCTTCTCATAAGCCCTCTAGAGTGCAGCTTTGGGGCGTCCTCGTGGAATACTCACTGGTGAGGCAAAAAGCTTAGTTTTTAGCTCTGAGCAGACTGGAGTAGCCAGTTACTTAGGAAATTAACTACGTCAAAAGCGTTCCTAAAGGGGAGAGGTTTCGCCTGTCAGGCTCCGGCCGGGCCGGGGCTGCAAGAGCTCCCAGCCCCGCTCGTTGGAGCCGCTGTTCTGCCGGGCTGGGCTGGGGCTGCCGGAGCTGTTGGAGCTGCTGTTCTGCCGGGGCCGGGCTGGGGCTGCTGGAGCTGTTGGAGCCGCTGTTCCGCCGGGCTGGGGCTGCCGGAGCTGTTGGAGCCGCTGTTCCGCCGGGGCTGGGCTGGGGCTGCCGGAGCTGTTGGAGCTGCTGTTCTGCCGGGGC